>LLKJ01000505.1:0-54361 GCA_002242865.1 Clarireedia sp. CPB17
TTTCTAATTAAGCTTTATATCGAGCTAAATACCAAGTATTTGTATACTCGGTAATAGAATATACTTCGCTCTTTATCCAAGTTGGATTATAGCTACTAGGTTAAATCTGTTTATAATAATATTAAGAATTAAATTATTAATTCCTAAAAAGTTTTTTAAACTAGTATACTATAATTCTCTAGTATCTAGCTTTTATACTTTCTACTTTTCTATTTCCCCTTTCTAATTTCTAGCTTCTACTTTTTATTTTGGGCGCCGATATAAACAAACCCGATATTATATAAAGAAGTATTAAAAAGATCACGCTATTATATCTAGATAATCTATATCCAACTCCTCGATACTATACCCCCGTTGTTTAAGATTTATCTTGTAAGCGCTGGGATGCTAGGAGCCAGAGTCACACTCGTATCCTTCTCCTCAAGTCCATTATCGCTAACAAGCAACGCGGCCAAAGCACAAGCTCCGATCAGCGGCGCGTATAATATGAAGACGGTGCGTATGCTAGCCATATAAGCGTCTAGGACCGCGCTGCGCTGTGCAGCCGAAAGACCCAGCGAGTCAAGCTGATTGATAGAAGTCGTTATTGTGTCGGCGACGGATAAGCTTACAACGCCTCGCAGGCGCGCCTTGAGCACGTTGTTCAAGATAGTACTTGCAAGCGTCAGTCCCAGCGCACCCCCCATAGTGCGTAGGAAGTTGCGCAGCGAGTTGAGCACGGCGCGGTCAGCGCGGCGTGAGTGTGCCAGGAGGGCTACGAGACTTGGCTGGAAGCAGCAGCCTGTCCCTAGGCCCTGGAAGAAGCCTATGAGGCAAATGGCCCAGATTGGCGTGGTGCGTGAGTAGAAGGCCTGTGGGATGAGAAGTAGAGCCCATACCCATTGGCCCAGGATCATTACGGGATTATAGCGCTTCGTGTGTGAAATGATAAGACCTGATAAAATGGAGCCCAGCCCTTGAGATCCTACCATAGGCATGATAATAGCACCTGCTGTGATAGCTGTGTAGCCGCGGACATTGATTAGGTAAATGGGCATGTAAAAGAGGTTGCCCCAGAAGACGATGCCGAAAAGGACATTTTGGACGAGCAGGATGTTGCAGGATAGACCATTCCGGAAGAGGTGTACTTTGCTATTTTAGTAGATGCTAATGAATACCATAGCCGAGATAGCAAGCACTTACGAGGCATGATGGGCAATTTGGCCACCTTCCACTCCACAGCCAGGAAAACAGCAAAAATGACGACTCCGATCACGAGCATAGCGATGACAAGGGAGCTGTTCCACGCAAAGGCCGAGCCACCTTGGGACAAAGGTACCTGATTGACTCAGATAAGCCAAAGCAAACAGCAAATTTGAAAATGGGAGGACGTACCAACAATAGAACAATAGCAGCAACACTCATAGCAACACCGATCCAGTCAATCATACCGAGTCTAGCCCTCGTACCAGCGGCCATTTTGTTGCTTGGAAGCACAATGAAGAGCATAATAGACAAGATAATTAGCCATGGTACATCATACCAGAGGCTTGAGCTGTCGTTAGCAGTCTATATCACTTAAGACGTGGTCATAATGGGTGGAAATACTAACGTCCATCTCCAAGAAACCTTACTCGCCATGATACCACCAAGCAAAGGCCCCAATCCACTTCCAAAAGAGACGGCTAGACCGATGAAGCCATTGTACTTGCCTCGCTGTTGTAGCGTCGTGACATCGCTGGCAATGATTTGGACTAGAGCCGTTCTTTTTTTATTTAAAATACTCAGTCAGCTGGAAAGGAAGAAAGGAAGAAGGCTACTTGAGTAAGAAGATGGACACACTTACATGCCACCACCCCCGAGCCCAGACACAGTACGAAAAGTAAACAACATAGCCGGAGTGTTTGAAAACCCGCACACCAAGTTACCCGTTGCAAGGATGCCAAGCGAGATCAACAGCAACTGCTTGCGGCCAAAAATGTCGCTAAGTCGTCCATTGAGTAGCTGCACGGCCGTCGTTGCCAGGAGGTAGGACGTCGCTACCCATGATAGCTGAGGTCCGAGGTGTAGCGCTTCTCCGATGATGGGCACCGCTGCTGAGATAGACGTCTGGTCTAGGTATGCCGTAAACTGTGCTAGAGCCAAGAGTGGGAACACTTGCATGAGCTTCTTGTGCGAGAGATGGTTAGACTGCTGGTCTTTGTATGTGTTAAGTTGAACAGTAGCTGCTGAATCGCTATCTTTTGATTCCGATAATGGTTTGCTATGGTCGTTCATCGAGTTGGCAATAGTGGTGTTATCGTTAGTGCAAATTTGCAGCGGGAGCTGTTGCTGAGATATTTCGCTCATGTTGTGCGGCGTGGACGATTTCTTTGTTGCCTTACCCTATTCCTTGGAAATGTTGAGGATGTGTATGCCCTACAATCTGTAGAGGAAGAGGGAATCGTGCTTCCTGATGTTAAATCATTCGGGTAAACCTCGGTTCACCTACCAAACCAGGGACCACAATTTCACTTACTTGTATTTCTGGACGCCGGGATGGTAGGGCGTGGGGCTACCCGTATTCCCCCCGATGAAGCCTTGCGATGGAGGCCACTTTAATGGTTCCGCGTCTTACCGTGCCTAATGTATATGCTTCCCCGATTCATAGTACTATCCTTGGTCCAGTCCAATACCTTATGACTTTTTGAATGATCCGCATTACTGTCTTTTCATACGGGGTCCTCCTCAGTTTCACATTTGGCGCTTTGGATTACGCCCTAGAGTTATGCGTGATTGTGTTTCGCGTTTTGTGATTTGTGGAATATTCAATATTTGCCAAGCTTCCTGCCAACGCAACCCCTACTTGCATTTTGCAAAAGTCTAATAATGAGGCCGAATAACTCAAGAAGCTCTAAATCGTGGATCTAGAGGCTTAACCTTAAGCAAGTTTCATATTTGATATTGTTATTACGTTTACACTCATCGGGGGGCCAGGTTGAGGAGACGGTATATGAGAATCTTCAGCCCCACGTTACAGCGCAGCCGGCTTGGTACTCTTGTCTCTCGGCATTGCAACATTGTGAGAAGCGAAGCCGGCTTGGTATTCTTATCTCTCGTCATTGTAATATTTTAAGTATATGAATTGTGGGTACAGAATTGTAGCAATACCGCTGGTCTCTGCCATATAGCCGTACCTCCTCCTTGTAGATAGAATCCTTGATATCAGATACAAGCTAATCGAGGTAGTTTCACTTGTTGGTCTAAACAGAGTCTTTGCTTAGCACTTCATCTATATTCCGATGACAATTGTTATATAGTAGCTGAGCCTTCGTAAAGATAGATTCCTAGTATATGTGATATAACCAGTATACTTAGACTGTGCAATAATAATCCGATCTGTATAGATATCCTGATCCGCTCCGGTCCGTGGATCGCCGCCCCTCGATTTTATAATTCGTAGTACGGAAACATCGGGACGACGTCTGCATCACGGGCATAAAACGCGCTAATAAATGAACCGATCGACGTTCCACCAATTATATCAATTGGGATACCCGACTCTTCCGCTCCGGCAAGGCTATGAAAAATCCGCGGATTATCCGGTAGAAATCCGTTTATACATTTTAAGTTGTACTTTATATATTAAGCATAAAATTAGTATGCCCCCCGGAATAAGGTTAAAATATGGGACTTGGCTTAGTATAACCAAAGTGTTCAACTAGTAGAATTGATCAAATTCTCAGAACTTGCTATAGAAAACTTCTAACGACCTTGCTATTCAAACCCCTGAGCCAGCTAAATTAGATCCAACAAGGACCGAAATAGACTTAAGTAAAGTACCAGCAAGGGGATTCGACTACTCAAATCAGGTTCTTCTTAGTTACAGTACTGTATACTTGTTAGAGCGCAGACCCACCGATTAACAATTGCTCTTGGAAGGGGAGAGATCCGCTCCAGCCAAGATACATCCGGCGGATCTCTCTTAACCTAAGTGAAACTATCATGGATATCGGCTTATACAGCCAAAGTATACTTGTAGCTGCTTTTTCGGTCCGAATTGACTGTTGCATTTAGTATCATGCACGATACGTCAGATAGCACATCTTATACCCTGTACTTTGTATATGCCGAAAGTATGTTAACGCTCACTCACTTGCATCTCATTCTAAATCATAGTACTCCCATTGGCCAAAAGGACGCAGAGCAGGGCATTTTGGGAGAACCCTCTAGCAGCGTGCACTGACGTACTTTCTTCGGGCATATACGAAGTAGGTTGATTTAACTTCCAATTTTAGATATGGATGAGATAAGTTCTGATAGTTAAGCTCAGAGTTAACATCCTGCCTTGCCTCGCCCTAAGAGTTATAAGGTTTAGATACCTCCCACCTTTCTTCACCAGAACAATTTCCCTCTCATTCATCCAACTCAATAGTATCTTCTGAGCTCGTTCTTGTGAAGGCTTATTTCAAAGCTTCTTTCCACACCTTCGCAATGGTAGTCTCAACTATGTTGACCGAGACCACCACTTCACCTGCAGTGAGCAGTTATAAGCCTTTGAGATTTCAACCCTACCTCTTCCCACTCCAGCTGACTGGGATCCTATCACGCTATCAGCAAAGGGAACTCACTCCCTTGGTAGGCACAGCCTTCGACGACATCGACCTTGCCAAGATTCTGCAATCAGGAGGGCAGGAATCCGACGCTATAATCCGCGACTTGGCCATTACTATCTCGCAACGTGGCGTATGCGTCTTCCCTAGACAGAAGAACTTGACAGTTGCCGATCAGAAATTGCTCTGCCACCGACTGGGCCAATTGACGACTCGTCCATACACGTCAGGTTTGAACATTCACCCATTGAACCAGACGAAACTACCAGATGGGACGATTGATGCTGAGTTGACGACATTAGCGTGAGTATTTGCTCCTTCTTTTCCTGATGGGTGATGGCTCCTGGCTCAATCAGAATCGCAAGTGTAAGAACAGAAAAGAACTAACTTACTCCAAATAGACGCGACCCCAAGAAGAAGCTCGTTCAACAAGCTGGCTTCGGCAAGAAGGAAAAAAAGCAATCCCACTCCGATGGCTGGCACACCGACTGTAGCTACGAGAACGTACCCGCTGACTACACCCTACTGCACATGAAAGTAACTCCCGCAGCAGGAGGCGACACCCTGTTTGCCTCCGCATACGAAGCTTACGATCTACTCTCGCCTCCCATGGCGAAGCTGCTAGAGCGTTGCCAGGTGTGACCTCTTCCCCATGATCCATTGGTGTTTCTAGGTGTACTGAATGAAGTAAATATACTGACACCCTCGACAGGCAACTTTCATGCCGCCCGGCCATCGTCCCGAAAATATTGTCAACCGCATGTGGGAAGGGCCACGCGGTGCTCCCGAGAACGTCGGTCCTGAGCTGCGAGCAAGCCACCCCGCCGTACGCACTAATCCCGTGACAGGCTGGAAGAGTCTGTATGCGATGGGCCACCACCTCGAGGCTATTGAAGGTCTGGGTGATCTTGAGAACCGCATGATTTTGGAGCTGCTGGAGCGCTTGCTCGTCGATAACCACCAGCTGCAACTCCGTGTGAAGTGGGCGGCTGATGACCTTGTTATTTGGGATAACCGGGCGGTATATCATGTATGATCTTCCTCTTCTCTATTGCCTTCTTCTCTATTGCCTTCTGCTCTCTTTTCTGCTCGATGGTATATCGGGAAATGGACTAACAGGAACAATGTTGATAATAGTGCGCTACCTTTGATTACACGGCCGAGCGTGTGGGGAATCGTATCTGTGGGTGTGGCGAGAAGCCGTACCTCGATCCACGCTCCTCGGGCCGGCGGTACGCCCTAGGACTGAACTGATTGGAGTGATCAGGTATCAAAGAGAAGTCTGCGAGCTATGGAAGTTATTTATATGTATGAGAACCACTTTCGCTAGGCTCTATTCATACCGGGGATCCAAGTCCTGGTCGGGAACTCGGTGCAACTGAACAAAACCTGAGTATGAAGGTTCAAAATAGTCGGGATTATAAGAGGTTTACAAGGTCGTAGCAATATAGTCGGAGCCTTAAAATATAGGGTACTAAATTGAAGATAAACTAATTGCTACCGATTCCTTCTTTCTCTTTTGGCTTCCGTTATAGAGAGGTGAAGAAAGAGACAACCTCGCTTACTATCGGGCTAGACTCAGTTTCCTCTCTTTTCCCCGTTTTCTTACTAACTCTGCTATATTATGATTTCTATTCCCCCGCGCCTATATTATGATTCCAGTCCCCCTATACTATAACTTATAATCCTCCTATATCCCAATTCCCGCTTCCATACCATCTGACATATATATTTATTATATCGATATCTTCAATTAACTATATATATCAATAATTTACAAACAATCTTTCTCCATCTTAAACTCTTTCTGAGTTCCCGATAGTACTACTGCCACCGCCTGCACTCTCACTAAGGACTTGTGTACCCACGACTACACCCGTTTGATCGATATAGATCGCACTAACAACGCTCAACCCCATATATGGTTCGTATACATACTCCTCCTCCCGCACCTGTTGCCCGTTCTTTGTGACTGTAGTATTGTAGCCATTGAAAGTCATGTCTCTTCTGAAATCTCCCACGTCGGTCTGTTGAGTTACCGTTCCCATGTTGTCGATCTTTTGATCTACAATGGTTCCATTCTGGCTCAGAATACGGTTGGTATGAGTATTACCCGAATAGTTATTGATAGAGTACAGAATGTTGTGCTCGAGCTGCCAGTCGTGGAGATCGCGCTTGGAGATCGAGTTAGAGGACGACTTGCCAGAGCCAGCAAGGCCCCCCACAGCTGAGACCGCAGTGTCGGTGATGGACGAGATGTCTTGCGAAAGAGTAGCAATGATCGGGTTCAGATCGATAGAGTCAAGGACGTCTGAGATCATGGTAACGAGGTTTTCGAGTCTGGCGCAGTGGGTTAGCTTTTGAAAAGAAAGACGGATCTGAGCAAGTAACATTCCTCGCTTCAAGTGTAACATGCGCAGAGACATTTTGTATGAGCAGGCTGACTCGGTCGATTGATGCGTCTACTCCAGCATTGAAGTATAGTAGGTTTAGTACTTGCGCATCCAAGTTGACTTTCGCTGTGATATTTTCAACATCCAGATAGATCTCTCCAACAAATAATGAGGCATTCAGAAAGACATCCGGTTCAGGAATAGTGAGCGACGTATTCGCGGACGTCGAAGCAGTGTCGTAAACTACTGATTCCGGGTCATTGGACGGGAGAAGAGTATAACCAATATAACCACCAGAGCTTGTGGCAGTCTGAGCAGCAGCGAATGAGGCAAAGAGAGCGAAAAGAGGGACTGCGTTGAAAAAAATATTATTATACATGATGTAGTGAGTGAGAGGAGCAACGAGAGCTCAGAAATACAGCGCTTTGAGTCCTGCAAAACACAGCAGACCTAGGGGAGATATGAACTCCAGAGCGGTCGCATAAGCATGGAAATCTCCCATCTGCAGCAAGGGCCATCAGTGTGATGGGATTTCAAGATACCCCAATTGGCCAAAACCGGGGGTTGCATTAATTCAACCCTGCAATGCTTAATCTCCGATCACTGGTGTGTACCTTCAAACCGGTAATTGTGGGGGCCCCATAATTATTTCCCAGTTTTGCCCTCAGTTTTGCCCTATAAATGTCATATAATGATGTGGAAATTTTCCTTTACCCGTAATGAAATGGCTTACACGGAATAGTCTAGACAGGTACCAATATCTGCCGGAACCTCATTTGGACCCCCTGAGATTCCTTCTAGAGCGCATCTATAGTTATGGTGATTCCCACTTTGACTCCCACTATGTATTCTGTAGCTGCCGTTCATTTCTTCGTCACTCGCTACTTTGCACAATGTTGTCTCGTCTCTCAAGCTTCATTTTTTTCCTGAGCATCCTGTTCACATTGGGGTCTGCTCAAATCAAGCCGACGTCTACGAAATCTACGAGTGTCCGTGCGACAACATCATCTCGTACCCCTCCTTTGACCGGCACGTCTACCTCAAAACCACAAAATGGCACCACACCGACAACTTCCGGAGGTAGCAGTGCGACTGGGTCTACTGCCCCAGACGTTTATCTCAATATACCTAAGCTCTCGGTAGGACGTATCGAGCTTGACGTGGAGAATCTTCAAGCCAACCTCAATCTTGCTGCCAATATTGCCAGTCTTGTTTCGATCAATGCAGGAGTTGCAGTCTCTGTGACCAAGGTCAATCTCACAATTTCGGATGTGGAGGCTGAGCTTGAGCTTATCGTTCGTCTCGGACATCTTGTGGATGTTGTCAATCGGGTCTTCCAATCGCTTGACCTGAACCCTTTGATCATTACTGCCCTGAACAATGTGACAAGTATTGTGGACGAGGTTGTGGGTGCTGTAGATGGCTTGTTGGGTTCAATCACGCAAGGAGGAACGACCCTCAGTTTCCTTGTCGACAATCTTGGAAACATCGTCCAAGAGGTTGGAGGTGTGAACACAATTGTGGGAGACTATCTGAAGGTATGTTCGAGTCTTTGAGTTTGTAGAGCTGAGCTCGGGCCAACCACTCATACTCTCAAATGAGCATAAGAATCATACTGACCTTGGCTTCCAGAACATGACATACACGGGCGACAGCAAGAGTTTGCAGGGTGGTCTCACTCAGAAGACGTACTCTTATTCCCCGCTAGGAGCTCTAGTGAATATTGTTTTCAATACAGCAGGCCAGATTGTACAAGCAGTCGTAGCCAAAGGATCAGGCAGCAGCACCTCAACTGCCAGTGCCACACCTACGGCACGACGATTCTAAAATAAAGAGAGGAAGTAGGATAGAGGATCATTGGACACGAAGAAGCAGAATAGTATTTACGTAACAAGGCAATCTTGTTCACGGATATGGATGAAAAGGATGCGATAGTCTTACCCTGGCTCGCTGAGGGTTGGGTTCGGAGGGTTGGGAATTTGTAAAGGTGCTAAGACACATGGATTGCCGCAATAAAACCAATGTCTAAGAGATGAAGATTAATGTAATACAGATCAAAAGATCACTTCCATCGGGATGAGGTTCAAAATCTTTACTGTAACACCATTTTGAAATACTTTTGGCAGAGAGGCTTGCTCGATGCCTGCAAATCGGAAGTGAATACACCATATTTTCAAAAATTTAAAAGAAGTTCATTAAAATTCTCGTAGGGCTGACGATTGTTCTTTGAGAACTTTAATACCAACTGTGATTCCAAAGTGTTCGCTGGCCCAGGTATTGATCTTGGTGCGGACTAACCCCGTGTGACCTGGGAAGCCGTTCTCTCGCCATATTGTAGCAATGTCTTCGGTAAGATACTCCGTATGTAGTTTTTCCATATGCATTTTCACGGTTTCATGCTTCCATACATCTACCTCTGTTTTTAATCCAATACCAATGCGTCCTATCCTCCCTGTTATGTCTTGGGCTTGATTAGGTGCGACGGTCCCGAGTGACCCGGTATAGAGGAATTTGTCCAATCGCTTGCCTGGTCGAGGCTTGCTCGATTGGTATCCCCACGTATTTCCCCTCGCCCGGCCATAGGACAAGTCTTTTTGAGATAGCTTCACGACTGGTATTGGAGGTGCAGGGATGTCTTCCCAGGCATCTTGCAGGTCAACATCAGTTGCCCGGTGGAGTTCATGTTCTGACTGGTCGATTGCATTCATGTCGCCTCCTACAAGCCCCGCCACAATCCTAGATTCCATGATAGGGAAACCTTTTAGCAAAGATGAGATCAGCTTGAGTTGACCCGTACGGTATCCCTTTCCAGACCAGAGTGACTCTAGATGTGTCGTACAAAGGTGAAGACACTCTTCCGGTTCGGTCTGTTCCCTGCAGTTGGATATGGGTATGTCAACCACGAGAGCATCCCTTCCCATCTCAGTCACGAAGGGAACACGGAAACAATTTTCTATTGCCAGACTTCTCGAGACCATAATGACGGAAAAGTACGGGGTAGCTCGCCAATCGAGGCGCTTCAGGGTGACAGAGTCGCCAGGAAGGGTGGTGTAAAGAGACTCGGGAGCCTTTGTGTTTGAAAGAACGAAATTTTGCTGCACCCAGAGATTCTTCAGAATAGTTTGAAGCGATCCTCGACACACTTCTTGAAACATCACAATGAATGGATCTTGTGTTTCTCCAAATAGCTCTTGGAGATGTTCGAGTGCTGCAGTAGCCCGAGCCTCAATCCCGGCGCTAGACCAATTGATGTTCCACGATACTACTTTGAGCACATCACTACTCAAGCTTCGTCCATTTCTATCGTCAAGCACAACCCAATTTGAAAATCTTGGGTCATGGATCAGCGGTCGAAGAACTTGTGGCGTAAGCGCTTTCTTTACGACCGGGTTGGGCTGTGGAGAGGCATCTGTTTCCTTATATGCAGTGTAATTTAGCAATTTCACATTTCTTAAGTGACTCATTAAACCCATGCAGCGAGATCCTCTTTCGAGCAAAGAAGATCTGCATTGTAGCCATTGGTAGTATCGAACGCACAGCATTATATATTAATTGATTGTGAAATGAGAGTGGAAAAGAGATGATATATATACTATCGAGATAAGTCACTACTTGGGTTGCTTACTCAGTTAAGTCTGGGTTAAATTCCTTTCTGAACAAATACTACTGGATATGCTCGGCCTGTAGATCCGGATATCTATCTGCTTACGAATCATTCAAATGCGGGCGACCCACGACATTCGCACCTTAAGAATATAACTTTTCATACCCGTTATATTGCCGACAAAGCCCACCATCCTCCCTCTGCACCCAGTCTTCACTGCCTACGCACTGACGACACCAGAGAAGACCATTCGGATCGTACTTATCTTTGATTTGACGAAGACGTGCATAATTGGGCCCGAAGAACGACCATTGCCATCCCGGTTCAAAGGGGTTTGCCTAGTGTTATTTAGTGTGTCAGCAACGAATGATGTATCCCTAGCGAGTAAGCAAGCAAGAGAAAGAATGGAGAGATGAATATTACCTCATTGAGATAGGCTCCGGATTCCGGTGCCAGTTGTCGAAGCAAGTTAAGCTTGCTGAAAGTCATATCATCTACGACTTGTTTTACTTGAGGCTTGGACAGGGAGTCTTTCCATGAACTGGAGGTGATCAGATGTACTACTGTGTCTCGCCATGCTGGGTTTAACGAGTTGTCAACGGGGTTGTGGCTGATTGTCATGGTGCCAGAAATAGAGGGGTTAGGGGTTCCGTCCTACTTATGGTTATTATCGTTAGTCATGTCATTGATTTTCGTGGAATTTGATAGTTTGCTTTACCAATGGTGCGATTGCTTGGGGACCAGCTTCCTCAAATGTTTGAGCAACGAGGTCCTGGTTTTCGGTCACTGCTCGGCGCGTTATCAGCCTCGAAGCAGTTATTGCTGTTGACGTGCCGACATTTTCTTGAGCAGGGAGTAGTTCGTAAATATCGTAATAGTTGGCCGTGGGGATTTTCGCAAGTGAATAAGCCACTGTACCATTCGCCGCTGCGAGAAGTTGTTGAAGAGGCCTTGTAATGTTCTCGAATGTTCCATTTAGTTTGTTGAACAAGAACAACGAGCCAGCACATTGAAAAGTAGATGGAGGCCCATTAATGGTATAATAACCCTTCAGTCCTTGGTCTTGAAGCTTTGGTAGTAAGGCGTGCACCTGTGCAATTAGTTTCCACCACGATTTCGTCGATGTCCCATTATTCGCAACAATACTTAGTCCATGCACATCTACTACTGGCTGCGGATAAGCCTTGATAGTAATACTGAGAATAACACCAAAAGTGCCACCACCTCCGCCACGGATTGCCCAGAACATATCTTCGTTTTGACAAGCGTTTGCGGTAAGAATTTCGCCATTTGGTGTCACGACCACCGTTTCAAGGATATTATCGGCGCCCATGCCATATTCGCCGGTCAAAATTCCATGACCACCGCCCGTAGCCCATCCGACGACACCAACATCCTGCGGAGAAAATTAGCGGCATTCACTATATAGTCAAACATAATAATCTACTTTGCTTGTGCCAGTGACAGCTACTGCGTTTTTCTGTTTCATGGCATCCAGAACCTCGCCGTCTTGCACACCAGCACCCAGAGTAGCTGCCATCTGAGTGCTATCTGTGGCGTAATAGCGGCTACAGTTTTGTGACCGAAAGTACTTGTGGAATTGTATACCCTTCATGTTGTGCGTCCAGATTCTGTGAGAAGGTTAGGAAATGCACTTTCTTCGTGTTCAGATACATACGATAAGCTCCCGTAGTTCGTATTCCTGCTTCTGTCAGCTTGATGCGACCTCATCTCAGAGCCACAGATAGACAGCTCAGTTATTGGGCAACGTACCTTCCGGAGCCATTATGTCCAGTGTTCTTGATATTCGTTCGTAAGTTCCATGCAGTAGCAAATTTCAACGCAGCCTGTACGTGGCTTGCATCGGTTGCATTGACGACATAAGGAGGCAAAGATCCAAGTGAGCAACCCTTTTTCCCTGCATCCGGATCTCCGGCAACGCTTGTGCCATTCGGATAGATTGGATTGCAGGTACCATTCGTCCAGGGTGACGCAACGCTTACCGGATCTGCCGAGTGAAAAACAGACGTGTTCCAGTGAGAAAGGACGACTTCGCAGGCGGCTAAGTTATAGTTGGGTTGTGCAGGGTAGCACACAGATGCAGGTGGTACAGAGCGTATCAGACGTCCATCGATGGTCTCGTTAAGGGAGTTCCAGTCTGACGCCGTTGGCCAGCATGGATCCGAGGGCATCTAATTTTGTAAGCGAAGCAGCTCGTTTATCATCCAAGAATAAAGTACAACAATGGATATTACTTACACATTTGCATTCGTCCGCGGTGACAAATGCACCTGCTAAGCAGGCTACAGCCGCCGAAGTGATGATTAGTCGCATCTTTCCATGTATTGAAATCAAGATTGTTTTGGTGTAGTTGACGCTTTGATATATTGGAGTGTTGATGAGGGAAGAAGATGCTCTTATAGTGAATCGGTGAAGCACAAAACTCACGGGTTGAAGTTGGTTGAAGTTGGTTGCACTCGAGAAATTCAGCCGACGCAAAGATACTTCAGGCCTTCACACCGCCACTTGCTGCGTATCCCCATATCGTATATCATACGGTGTCTAGCCTGACTGCAGCATAGATAATCTCTCCGAACAACTAAAAGTGGGAAGTCTCTTTCCAGGCGCTACCCCGTATATTATTGTCCTAGCTCGGTACCTACATGAAGCTCATTGGTACTTTAAAATGCAGTTTCTCAGTGCAAATTAAACACTCAACGTCATGTGTAGATAGGTTTGCACGGCCCGTTTTGGAGTTACGGCCTTGCCGAATTGGGAAGTCCGCACTGTTCCGTATCGAATACGCTCGGATGATCCGCTCTTTTGCGTCGCTTACAGTAATACTATGGCACTAAATATCCCTTCAGGCTAACAGTCAACTTATGTGCACAATGATATCATTCCATTGAAGCTATATGCAGATAGAGTCCTATTAGCTAGCACAAAGATCCGAGTGGATATAGAACAGAGCTTGGAATAGCAAGGGGGGCGGGGAATTTTCCTATGAACGAAGAGAATGAGATAGGAAATAACGACAAATTGAAAATGAACTAACATAGTCTTCAGCCGCGAGAAGGGAGTAATAAGTTTCATCAATACCCTCCTGTGACTGGAATGTGAACACCAACCAGCGCAATTCCTTGCAAGGGCGTGCGGCAGGGGAGCAGACACCATCGAGCTCTTCTTCAACTCACCGATGTGGTGGATATATATTAACCGTCTTTATATATATCTTTGAACTGAGTGAAGCTGCGCGCATACCACTCTCACGCAGCGGGAGCCGTTTTCACCTTCCACACAACATCATGAGGCCGCGAGGACATCGCGTAGCCGATGCCCATGTGCGCAGCAATGATCTCGCTGCCTCGAACCGTCCCCGACCCCGACCTTCACGATAATGATGGTCACTCGACAGTGACTGTTATGGCGACGAGATATTTTTTGGTTCCTTGCATCTGTGAGCAATCACAGCATTTGGACCCTAGGTGCCAAGGCGTCGTGTATAGCTATAGGCTCGCTACGAAGAATGAATATCTTAATCGCATTTCCTAGTTCGAACGTGATATCAAGGGTGCTGCAGCCGCCCTCTCACGCCATATCCATCCCGACGAGGCGCAGCATTATGCCTAATTGAAATGGAAGTTTCTCGCGCACAGCTTCGGACTTTCATCTAGCAACATTTCTCTGGTTCTGTAGAATAAAAGGATAGATTTTGGAGTTCAACCAAAATCGGGATGTCCACAACGAGTGACAGTCTTTATGTTGATGGAGAGCCTACTAAACAGGTTCCATTATTGCACCATACGCTGCAAAGAAACGCTAGGGCAGCGCTAGCTTCTCCGCGAGTCATACTGTTCCCAGCTCCCACGAATGTTAGACATAGCCCTTCTTCGTTAGATATTGACAGTACCAGGGAAAGACCACATCATGAATCCGAACGACTACAGTTTCAACGGGCCACTGTAGGCAATGGAAACTATACGATTAAGCAGCAGTGCAAGACCAGGTTGAAGACCCGTCTACACACGGAATGGGCGGAGATAGCACACCGATCCCGTGCGTCCCTCGTAGTTTGTGGTTGAAGCCCAGCAATCGTGAAGAATTCGGGATGGCACTGAGATTACAGTGGACACCTGTTATCTACGTGGAAGCTTTTGTTGAGTAAAGACAAGGGCATGACCGTGACCGATGTGAAATCTCACGTCAGTATTCCCGAAACCAAAGAGGTGCCGATTTTGGAGATAGTGAAGAAATTGTCCCAAAAGTTGTCCTGAGATGTATCCTTGGTATCTTCTTGCAAAATTATGGGTCAAATTCAGGTGAGCTATCATGTAGACCCCCATTCGATGAGTTTCAGCCGGTGGCTCTAAGTAGTTGTTGGCGGTTCTCAGCGGGTAATGCACTATGAGTAGTGCTTATAGGCTTCAATAGATTTAACAATAGGTGCAAATGATACTTTCATTTAACTGCTCTTGATTGATGATGATCATGATGATGATGGCTATCTACAGTGGGAAGGACTAGCTATATTTATAGGCCTTTCAGGCCTATTGCCTTAGGCCTCTACAGGCCTATTGCCACAGGCTTCGCAAGCCTGAAACATAGGCTTCGTAAGCCTGAAACGTGGGCTTCGTGAGCCTGAAACGTAGGCCCACCTGCCCCACTTCAACAGTAGTGCTGACAAAGTTTCGGATCTGCGTACTCGATTCGAAAGGCGAGCCGTCTGCGAAGGTGGCTTTTCCATTGGAGAAGAAGAGCGAGCTGAGAGAAATATCTGCCGACTGGTGATGAGTCTCTAAGACAGAAGAGGGGTCATTCGTACTGTCTGGCTTGAGCTGGGGCGGGGTGTTGAAAGCCACGAGATAAGTGTGTGGGCCCTCGTCATCTGAAGACCTGATCATAGTTATGTAAGATGGCCAATCGGCGAAAGCCAATCCGAAGCAAATGTATTGGACATTGCGTGAACTGAGTCGTTGAGTTGGACTTCCAGTTTTCGTGTCAGAGTGTATGTCAGAGTGGATATCGTAACTTAACCTTACATGGCGAAAGCACAGGTACAGGTATTATAAGGCTGAAACCACTAGTCTGTAAACTTTTAAGGCTGACCACTAAGGAACTCCGACTTAATATGCACAGGTGCTAAACTTTTATAGTTAGAACGCGTTCAAGTCTTATATTGACGCGACTCAACACCATCGACCATCGACAATCGACAGTCCGAGTAGACAACCCGCACTCATTCCCTTACCCCCAATAATTCAGAGCATCACCGACCGCCTTTCAAATGCCTCCAAAAAGGAAAGCTCGCCCCGCAGATCCAGACTCTGCCATTACGACACCAGCTGCAAAGAAAACAACCAGAGGCACGGCCCAAGCTGCTCCTTCTGCTGCAAAGTACAAATACTCAGACCCCCATTGGTATGCACTTCCAATTCTTTCAGCCACTCGAACTTCGACCTAATGTCTTTCCTAGGCTGCCGATTCCACAATAACCGAGACCATCTTCATAAAATGGGCAACCTCCGAAGACAGTGACGAAGAGGATGGCGGAAATGAAGAGGAAGAACAAGTTCTGCCGGGATCACTGAAGGAGGTTTTGGACGGCATAGCAAATGCGAAGGCCAAAGCAGTGAACAAAGCTCTCATGAATAAAGCTTTCACTATCGAAGAAGGAAGGCGCATTATGGAAGAGACATCGAAGCCATTCCTTCAAACAATGGACGAAACCAGACAAAAGTTTGTGGATGAGGATAAATTGACGGAGGAAGAGGCGAAGGCGATCTTGGGAGTAGACGACCACAGGAAGAAAGAAAAAAGGGAAGCAAGGCGTCATTTACAAAAGGCTATGAACACAATTCAGAGGGAGAGGAATGTTGCAGTACAGGCACTGATACATGAAAAAGAACAAGATGGGGCGACGGTCTTGACAAAGTTAGAGCTACACCAGCAAATTATTGAAGTTTCGAAACCACTCGAGGAACGGATGGATAAGTGCAAAGAGTTTTATGAGAAACACAGACCGTTGACAGCGGAAGAGATGAAGGCAATCATGCCGACCATTGGGAACGCTGAAGAAGATGTCGGGCGGCGTGGGAATGATGATGAAACCAAAGACAAGGACACAGAAAGGGAGCAACGTGTCGCTAAGCCACCAAGAGTCGTTACTGATAAGGGCTTCCCTATTACGAAATTAGGATGGGAGAAATTCATTGGGATAAAAAACGAAATTAACAAACGCGATCAGGATGTACATGAAATGTATATCTACAATGACTTTACTGGTTATGGAGTTAAGGAGGTATTGGAAAACACGGCAAGTCAATCCTTCCTAGCAACAAGGTGCTTTCTTAGACAAACTCTAACACGAACAGCTTGCTGAGTTCAATACCGTCATTTTCAAGAAGGATGTCTCTCCACTCAAGAAATGGGCCATTGTCGAAGCGCTCGTTTTGCACCTACGCATGGGATACCATGCGCAGTTGATGAGTATGCCGCCCTTCATCCTTCTCTCTGAACGCTATGTCCCCATACTCATACCACCATTCTATCATCTACCCCCAATCTGACATATAGTTCACCAGTGCATCATGACTCCGAAGGAACCGGCGAAATATTTGATATGCTAGGTATAATGTATCTTACCGCCCTCGAAATGCTCCACGAAATCGGTTTCATCGGTACTACATCCCCACTACCGGATAACTTCGGTCTACTCACATTGTTTTTTCTCGACTTCATGCTCAATGTGGCGACTGACTTCAATCACAAATGCGTACCTGAAGTCGTCCGGGCTACGGAGGCTTATGGCATAGCACTTATCCCATCAGACAAGGTCGAACGTATTGATGAGAAGGTTTTGGACCCTTTGAGACGGATCTGCAAGTTCACGAAGAAAGCAGCCGAGATTTCTTGGAAGACTGAGGTATGTTGGTGTCTTATGAGGGCAGTCCCTGCTGATTTAAATGCTAACATTCAAGGAACAGTATCCAAAATTCAAGAAAGACCATAGGGGTGGTGATTCCTATGACATTACACAGATGTCAGAGAAGGAGCGGCTGCCCTATATGTTTGGGAGTAAGGAGTATCAGAAGAAGTACCGGATCGACGATGATTCGAATTCGGATATGAATTCGCATTCGCAATCGAACTTGGATTCGGATTCGGATTCTAAGCCTCATTCGGATTGAATTAGTCTCCAGTGAACCATTTGCATAAGACTGTTTGAGGTTGGTTTCAGCGCTGCCCCCTTTCTTCATCCCCATTAAAATTGCCATTGGCATTGTAGTTTTGGTTCCGATGATCGTAATTCCCTGGAAATGCAAACACAGGCCCCCTTGTGTATATTTTTGTCTCTCGAGGCAACATAATGACATTTCTATTCTAGCTCCGGAAGGTAGTTGAGGATGTGATCACCCTATTAATCAATTGTAATCAAGTGATAACAGTGGTCGATATGTCTGCATATCTCTGCTGCAGTCTGAATGTGATGGAACGTTGGTGATGAATTGTTTACCTTCACAATGATTCTTACCTCATTGCTCTGGATCATGTTGAAGCGTCATGCTACAGGCATATACGACCTATTCTCACCAAGTTTACATTTTTGTCGCTACTTCTGATGGGACGTAGGTCGTCACGTCGTCACTTGGTTCCTATTTCGAGGTGCGATTAGTTGTTTCGGCAGAATATCATCTTATACCCAATCTCACAAGAATGGTACTGGCAAGTTACGAGCCGCTACTGGAGCTCCAGATATGCCTCACTTGTATTAAACGCTGCACGCCTGGTATGCAAATTTTTCAAAATGTGTCTTTTGCAACTCAAGTCGCGTTGGCCAATACCAAGTATGAACCAAAGCTCTTCAGTACTCACGATCTTTGAAGTATCCTTCATCTTAGCTCAAGATACTCCACACTCATTCTATTTCATCTTCTTTCTTTCCTGTTGGATACTATTCGGAAGGATATCTCGGTCATTTTGCAGGAATATATTAAACAATTTGAAACTTGAGGAACATAGGTAACTTAATCTTTCTTCGCATCCTTGGTTAGTCCGTCAACAAACAATGGACTCTTCCACAGACTTTCCCAATCATGAAGCATATTGGTGTTCTCTTTACTCGCAATCACGGCCTCATTCCCTCTCGGCCAAAGTTCCTCTTCGTACTTCATTACCGCCTCCGCAAGTTCCTCTCTTGTATGCTGTTTCATCTCCCTCACATACTGTTGAAACGAAGCAGCATCTGCAATCGCATTGCCGAGTCCCTGGCCTCGATCTAGGTATACATCATCAGTATATGCTGATTCATGTGCTGATTCATTCATTAAAGAAGATTAAAAACTATGCAAGGGAAGGCCAAACGAACGGAACGTCATCGGATGTGCAGCATCTCCAACCAATGTAATCTTTCCACCCCTATTATTCCATTTCTTTGTCGGCCAATAGCTTAATCTATTATGCCATACACTTGCGCCCTCTGGAATACCAGCAAATACCTCTCGCAAAGGTGAGGCGAAGTCCTTTCCTTTCTCCTTCATTTCGGCCAAGATAGCTGTGCCTTGAAGATTAGTAGGCTCTGGTGATCGCCATGTTTGCATCAACATCCATATCCATTGCGCTGGATCGTCCGACGTGGAATCGTGAACTTCGGTATTTGTATATCAGATTATGGTTGCAGGCAAGGTAGGAATGTACTTACTGCTGGCCCAAACAAACATCCCGTTCGGGTGTACCACGATACAATATCTCGGATGCAATTTTCGTAATGCCAGCGCAGCCTCTTTTTTCAAAGTTGTCAAGGCGACCGTAACGACCACGTCGGAATCTATTAGCTGCGCCTCATCTTTCCCAAGCAAATATTCTCTAGTTAGGGAGTGGGCTCCTTCAGCTCCTATCAAGAGACATCCTGTTTCCTGTGTACCATCTTCGAATGTCAATGTAACAGACTTGTCGTTATGGGAAATACTCTGAAGTCGTTTACCCCACTATACCTTTGTGTAAGTCGGGCAAGATTAGTAATTAGGTGAAAAGGGGGTACGCACGCGGATGTCGAGATCTTGACTTAGTAAAAAAAGCCATTTTTTCCTTCGAAGTCGAAGACTCCACGGCGCAGGGATATTCTTGATAAGCGAACCAGTTTCTCCGTTGTGTACTGGCAGGACACTTGCGGCGTTGGGGGTGTATGCTGGGCTTCATCTTTTTAATGCAGTTCTTTCTCGTCCGTAGAACTTCTTGGGATTTGGCAAGACTTACTCGGTCTGTACGGAATACAGAAGTGACTTTATTCTTGCCGTAAGGCATTCATCGAGACGATACTGTGCCCAGTAGATGCCAAAATTCCAATCTCGGGGTCTTTGCAAGAGACTTAAGTCCTGCTCGAAAATTGTGTATGGAATATTTGCCTTTTCAACTTTTTAGCAATATAAGTTTACATCGCATACTACCAAATACAAACTCGTTTGAGTACTTGGGCTATAAGCAACCCAGACGATCCTTAAGTACTAGTCAGACATTATGATTTGGTGATATATCGGTGTTGGACATACCGGCTCCTATGATCATTACCCGGAGCAGGTCACTTTCAGATGTCATGGCGTAAATGTGCAGGTGGGAACGTAGGAATGAATGTTTGGTATTGTATACAATTTCAGGGAAGTTATGTAGAGAAGATGATTGAAGATTGAATGAATTTGGAATATAAGGTAGAAGGTGTCTAATACCTTTTATGGATCTTTTTCATCTGGGAGATTGTCTAACATGAAGATTACCCCGCTCCTTGACGAGCTTATCAAGGTTGTCCCGTCGAGGCTTCTCGGTGGTGAATCAGAACAAGGATAACGTCTGAAATCGCAAGCCATCGCAAGCCATCGCAAGGCGACATTGGCTGGGAACTTTACGTATCTGGTGCGACCCCAAAGTAAGGAACCTTATACCGGCCGGAAATACATGATGATACCAGTAGTATACAGTAAGGTGTAACAATGTGATCAACTTGTCGTAACTTCCAAGTCGAACAACCGAAATGATAATACCGACGATGAAGAAAGGACTCGTGCTTACATTAAACAAACGTGTTAGGAGGAGCATCGCAAGATATCTACATAGACGATTTCAATAGACGTCAAACAGTTCTTGTAGTAGACCTGTACTGGCTGGCACATCCTGTTATCGCACCAGCCAGTATGTCAAGCATGGCGTCAAATTGGAGTACGATTGCGATTAGCGTTCATTTTTCTGTAATCGGGGATATATTCGTAGGGCTTCGGTTCTACCGTTCATATACGCAGTTCTATCCTGGCTTCTATACTGTGACACGAACCTTGATGCAGGTCTCGAAGGTGGTCGGCTCGCATATGCTCCTTGGGGATTCGACATCAAATTGGAGTATTCTTCTTGGACAGTATCGCTGACTTCTGCCCACTTCTAACTCCTATCCCATGCATAATTATTCTCCTTCTATATAAGATTTTATCTTTCAGGACTAACTGATTGTGCAATGCTAAGGTCTGGGGATTGCAACTCAATCGAAAACGAAGCCTAGGTGTCACATTTGTTGCAGGTTTGATAAACACGATGTTTCAACTAGTTTACCTCACCAAACCAGCCTTGGCCGAAACCTCATACTTCTTCCAAGGCTCCTCTCTCCTGTTCTCCGATTGGACCCGCTGTCGAAACAGGTGTCAGTCTCATCGCTTGCAATCTACCTTCGTTATCCTTCCATGTCGTTCACATCCTATCCAAACCGAATCGTCGGGGTTTTAATCTCTCCTAGAGTGGCATTCAAATAATTCAATATGCTGCTGCTGCTATTCGTATGCGAGCTGAAGGGTTAAGATATAGGCGGGATTTTTCGCCTATACTAAAGTCATCGCAGATAACTGCGAGTAGCCATACAATACAAACAGATGCACGGATTGCAGCGAGAAGTGGATAAATCCAATTTTCTGACGTGCAGCCTGTGCTGCAGAAAGAATCGAGATGTTTAGAGATGCGCACAGAAAGGAGAGTATCACTGGTCTCGATGTTGTATAGATAACTCTTTCATTTTGTTTTGTATATTACACTATTCGCAAGCTTGATTATTCTAAGCAAATTGGAAAATCGATGATGCTATACTGATTTTGGATATTACATCTTAATCCTTGTGAAAGAAGCATCGTTCGAAAGTTTGTGGCATTGCTTTAGAGTCTACGAGACCCGATTACAAATATATAGCCAACGGTCTATAAGTCCTATCTGCAGCTCGATTTGGGTGTTCAACTTGATATACCAATCCCTTTTGGTGTCCTCGCTTTATGGTTCTGTAGGATATCGTATAAACAGCTTCATAGTGTCATTTACTTAGACTGTCTTCCAACTTACACTTATTCCTTGAATACCAAACCCAGATTCCTATAGCTAGATGTTTATTTGCGCTCATATCTGGAGCCCTACCCCAGTATTTCAATTTATGATAAACTTCTTGGGGCAGATGATCTATATACTACGAATATCTTATTGGTCGTTATGGTCTTCTGATTCATAGTAGATAACTCATATTTGCCCTAGGCTCATCACGTTAACTCTCGAGACTAAACTCCTTCGTGTTGTAACTATCTCCACCTATTGCACGATAAAATGATAACAATACACTCGGTTCAAGGTCCACCTTTCACTCTCCGCTTATCTCATTGGGATAGACGCTTCGTGTCATTGTACTCCAAACGGCTGCTCTTCTTCAATCTGAAAAGCAATTCTGAGGAACAGTATGATCTAATCACAAATATAATGCTGCAAGCTCTTAAGTCAACCGTGCAAGTTCTTCCCTTCCTCGCTGGATCTATCACTCCTTACTCAGTAGCTCAGCCATGGCTTTGGTATATTAAGTCCAAAGGTGCTGCATATCTCGAAGTACAAGTCCTTGCTGGACTGCTTAGTATGGAAGATCTAAGAGGGGATGGATTTGCATGCAATTTGCTGGATGCCGATGCACTTTGCCCTTTTTCAGCACTACTCTATTTGACGGATACACCTGTGAATGTTTGCAGGCTGATGATGACCTTCATTAAGGGTGAAATGATTTTTGCAGTGCATATTGCGCATACAGTTTATGACGGAAGGGAATTACAGAGGTCATTGGAGTCCTTGCTAGAGAAATTGTCAAGGTTCAGGACATGACCGTACAGACACTCATTTCGGACGGAAAGAAAGACGAAAATGATGCTTCCGATGAGACATACTCTTTCAACCGTACTTCGTTGATTGATGGAGGTGAACTGGAGGGTGCTATCGAGAATCGCCCATGCTGGACTACAAAACCTATACGCCCAGGCGGAGGCGTCTCTACGGCGGAACTTATATGTAGAAATTTCTACACCAGCAACAAGTCTATATAGGACTTGAAGGAACTTGCATCCATACTCACTGTGTCTGAAACCTTGCGTCTGTCGACTCATGATGCTGTTGCCACTCTTCTTTGGCGGAGCATCATCCTCGCACGTCAGCGCGCAGGTATCATTCCTTCAGGGGGCACGATATTTTGCTACAGCGATAGACTGCCGCAGACATCTAAACTTTCCAAGCCCGTAAATCGGTGACGCTATCTTCGGCGCCAAAATATCACTTCCCGTTTCTGAATTCGCCGCTCTCGACACTGGTCTTCAAACTCCTCACCGTTTACTCCGCACTCAGATCAACAACACCACTGAAGAAATCTTTCGAAATTTGATCGCTTTCGCTGAGCATACAGATATACAAGTACTTTCTCGTATAGAAGTACTCGAAGATCTGATATAGAGCAATGTAATGCCAGTTAGCTATTTCGGATTTGAAATGCATAGCTTAGATTTCGGTGGGGCATTTGGCGGCAAAATAGAGACAATGAGTTTGCCATCGAGGGGTCTGATTCCGAGGGTATTAGTTATACTGCCCAGATTGAATGATGGTAGTTATGAAATCGTATTAAACGAGCGGACATATGTGATGGAATTCTTGGAGGAGGATGGACTATTTCAAAGGTTTATAAATAGGGCTTGCTAATTATATTAAATGGAGCTATAAATTAGAAGCAGGGAAAACGATGTTATCAAAATACTCGGAGTTAGATTGGGAGAGATCTTTACGAATGATGTTATTCTCAAAGTGGTATTGGTACATTTGTTTCTTCTAGACGGCGTCCAATAATACTGAACGGTGCTGTAACGATTGTTAAAAGAATAGCAAAGCCCAAAGATCCACTCATTGCGCAAATTATTAATTGCCAATTGTTTGAACGTATGTTGCCGATAGTCCTAGCATCAAGATAGAATACAGTGGTGCAGATGCCAGCTAATACCAGTTGAAATAGGAAAACGAGCATAGAAAATAGTTTGCTAGAGAGAAGAGTTTCCCAGAGAAGAGACCGTCCACCAGGATAACTTAGAAGCTGATTAAACTCTGGATCTACCATAAGCTGTAATAGGGGCAGTTTGGGATTCGAGATCACTGCCTGATGTTGCTCCGTGTGAGGGGCGTGTGAAGCACGTTCGGTGTGATTGTATGTACTTTGGTCTCTGTCGTCCGTCGTTTCGCTAGCCCAGATATGCTCAAAAACTACTCCCAAAGGCTGGACTTGGAGAATAAGTGGCACTAGCTGGCCGAATCCCCAAGCATTTTCGTTGGATCCTAGGACTACCAGTGGGAGCATCTGTCGCCGAGGAATAACTATCTGCATGGTGCCATACGTAAGATTCGCCACTGAGAGCCAGATTGACGCTGCAAATGAGGCGGCGACCTCAAGTATTGTCAGAAGAGGGAGCGCTATTCCGAGGACAAGGCGAAAGACCCATAACCAAAACCGTGTCCTTCCCCTGCTATCGTATCTCATCGCTATGGCTCTAAGAGTCGCGAATAAGGACTGTTCTAGAGGATCACGAATATAATTGTGATAAGATTTTTGTGTGCAATCGAAAATTGCACCCATTTTCGAGATATAACTTATTATCAAGACGATGATAAAACCCAGTGGCGCATCTGGACTCACGCCATCTCCCCACAGTTTACCCCAGAAACAGGAGGCAGGGATGGCCCATCCGGTTCGGCCTTCAATCATGCTATTCCACCACAATATACCCCAATCATTGCCGATGGTAGGCATGACACCAACAACGAGCAAACAGCGTCAGCATGCCGCAAAGTCTCAATATCATAATGCCCCTGTGCTCTCTCAAATACGTAGAAATTAAGGTAACGACGGAAAGATGCACGCTACTTGACATCCAAGCAAGGTAAAGCACAGTCTGGTAATGGTAGACGGAAATGCTCTGTGAGCGCAAGCCAACAAATCCTGTACTCATGATGGCTATACCCGTGACGATCTGTTGGTCACTCAGCGCGACAGCGACATCACGAACGCATCCGTGTAAACGTTTTCGTCTTTTTGGTGTCTCTCTCAGAAAAGAAGGGTCCGATGAGTATGGGGTAATGTGATGTACTTCGCGATCAATGCGGCCTAGTAACGACCCATCCACCAGGCCGCCGAGGTAGGCCACTACGACAACGTCGAGAGTGATGTAGACGCTGATCAGAAAGGCTAAGATTACGCCGATTCCAGATATGTCAGAGTCTCCCCGAGGGACAGCACCATGGCGGATGAGATATTCACAGGACTTGTTCAACATACCAGGTGGATGCCGGATGCCGGGTGACTTTAGTAGTAAAGTAACGAAGAAGCGAGATCGCAATTGTGTTCCTAGTAACGTTTTCCTATGAATAGCCTGTAAGATGAGTGATAACAAATATACTCTTTAGAAACTTAGTAGCAAGTATCTCTACAGAGGTAAAAGTTGAACATGCCACTCACCGCCACTTTCGGAAGATATTTCGAGCTATGTCTCACTATATTTACTCCCTTTTAGGGAGATTATCGTATTTTCTGAGCAAAAGCATAAAACACTCCTTCAGGCCACCTCTTTAAGTGTACCATAAGGATAAGGATGGTTGATGTGATATTCTATATCCAAGATGATAATCTCTTCGGAGTAGAAAAAACAGGCCGATCTGAGGTATAGGCTCTTAGTATATAAAAGATATTTGAATATTCAAAATATTATAATCTCTTAGAGTCTTTAGGATATTTATTCAGTAATAGTACTTTAAAGATATTCGTTCGATAGTAGTAATCAATTTTAATATATTGTCCCAAATCGGTATGTTTTTTCTACTACGAAGAGGATGATATACTCCACTACTAACCCCCGCGTTAATTATCACGTGAACCCACCTCATGCATCCAGAGTCTAGACCCGTGGAGTTAAGAAGATCTCTTAGTTTTTGGCTTAAACTGAGTCATTTCATTGAAGCTTCATCACAGTGAGTTTGTAAGCACAAGGTAACACACTCGCATGAATTCGTTCCTAACATCCTACAATATCCGCAAGCTAAGTGGCGTTCATCTGGAGGGTGCATCAACAGGATCCCATCGAATCAGAAGCTATTTGATAGACACAAGAAAGGCACTTTCTCAGGATACCCCAGTTTCATGCCCAAGAACGCGTCCACCAAGCAACATTCCCACTAAGTAGAGGAAATCGGCTTCTTGCTCATGGTCTGCTTGAAGGCTTGTAAAGCCAATGCAGGTTCTACTCCAGTTAGTCTTATAACAGCGACTGCAGCGAAATAACTCACGATAATAGGGAACCTCGTGTCCTGCTCCAAAAACTCTCAGCCAACTCAAATTTCCAGCCGTTTTATACGTTCCTGCCGATACACCATTCACAGTGTAGTTCTTAACGGCAGCAGCGTTAAAGGCGGCGGAGCTGGAATACGTAACTGCGTTCGCAGCAGCCAGGTTTCCAAACCAGTTACAGATCCAGTCGGCGTCACCTAATTACATCTTAGTAAACAATCCCTAGCACAAAACATACGACTTACCAGCCCAGATAAGGACCTGAATCCCAGATTGAACAACTGACGACAATGCAGAAAGGAAAGATCGAGAGTCTACATAATCAGCATATGCAAGAATGTTCAGGAATCATACGTACCATCACCAGTCGTAGAAAACTTCTCATATGGTGCATCTGGGCATTCCTGGTATGTAGTTGCAGCACCAATCTTCGTCCTGACACTCGAACTCTGTAGGTAAGTAACATAAGTCTCTGGGGGATATGGATCGTTCGAAGGTTCCCTAATATCGTAAACATCGAAGTTGCCATTTGATAAAGGTCCCTCGATATCCTGGTAACAGATATTATCGGCATTTACACATGCTGAGTTGGAGCCAGTCGTGGATGTACACTTCTTAAGAGCTGGAACGCATTGCGAGTTGTAAGTGCTCAGGTAACTGGTGTGTTGAGACGCGCTGATAAGTGGCTTATAGGTGTTGTTGTAAGAGTAATCAACATATGCCTTGTAGGAAATAGCGGGGTCAATCCAGCCATTGTTAATTCCTAGAGCAATCAGATCGATTTTGTCTCCTTTAAGAGTACCGGCGGCAATAGCTGCATTCTGTTGTTCGAAGTAGTATGCAAACTCCGGGCCATAATGACCTCCGTATGATTCGGTGAAGATACCAAAGTCTCGTGATTCGTATGCAGGAAACGAAGCATAGAAAGCTTGAATGAGGTTCCATACATAAGGAGCAGCCGTAACCGTGGACGTAACGGAATCTGTGCCGTAAGAGAACCCAACTCCAATCGGCTGGTCCACGTAAAGCATGTTCGCATACTCATTGAAACTGTACGGATTCAAGGAGGGTGTGGAAGCTCCGTTGTAAAATTGGCAAGGACCATTTTCCTGATCCGTTAGCAGAGACACGACATAGCATCGGGCATCTTACCTGGAACAAGCCAATCATTGATGAACAGCCAGGTCCTGCAAGCCGTTAATCACCACATATCACCCTAGAAGATGTATCTCACCTCCATTGAACCATGTCGCGAGTGGTGCAGTCGTAGGACTAGCACGACTTTCGAAGAACCAAAACCACTAAATCACATGAGCGAGGAACAAACCATCTCCGCGAGCATCTTACCATATTCATGTTCTATGTTCTAGTCAGACAATCATTCCGAACAATCATGAGCTAGACTTACTGTTCCCACGGAAAGATATCCGGAATACTGGTTCACTCCTGGCGTTGTTTCACAGATGCCTGAATTGGTAACAAAGGACAGCGTAGAATCAGTCGCCGCATGGTAGAAAACGGTATGATTCACACCATCACGTATTTCAAAAGTTCGTTTGTCTTTTCGTGCAGCTTGTTCTTCCGAATTTGCTGTAGGCAAGGCGAGGCAAACAACTGGAAGAAGCCCAACGAACACTGAAACTGAGGGTAGACGCATTTTGAAAGTGGTTAGAATGCGAATTCTGGTGTGAAGAGCTCATTTTTCACGGTATGAAGCCAACATTTTATAATCCGTTCCATCAGTTCACTCATCTCTACCGCAACAAGCTCGTGACAGCGACAAATGCGAACCTGCCCAATGGCTTTCCATATTGAGTAGGTAAGAATAAAATTAACCTTAAATACCCCCACGGGATAGATACATGTAAACAATCAGGGAAGGTAATTTCGATGGGTCTTAAGCGCAATGATAAGAAGCAGAAGAGTATACCATACAAGAGGGCCAACAGTGCAAAAGTCCCGAAGCTAGTAGAAGATCACAACGGGTATATGCAGAACATGGAAGCTTAATACGACGGTTTCGGTATGCATTGTGTGAATGAGGCAAGTGATAGAGACAAATCGCAAACGATAAGCTTTCGTGGCTAAATGGAAGAGGGGCTCAGGGGTATATCAGCGATAATGACATGCCTAATTAGGGGTCGCGCGCTGGGGATTGAGGACCTATGAAAAGCTTATCCATAAACAAGAGATGGAAAAACGCGATCTAAAATTCCTATGATTCGTCCTCTGGTACATCCCGATCTTCAAGCAATTTGACAACAATGCAGGGGTGATTTTGCCCCGGCCGTGATGCTACTGTACCACGTTACACGGCGATATCATTGGTCTGCAGATTTCGTGTAGAATTGCAAGCAATTTCAAACGATAGAAACGAATTTAGTCAATGAGTTACGTGAATGGTCTCGTGAAAATTGTATAGAGCATCCACTCACCTGGGCTCGCTATCATAAAATTCCCAACTAACCTACAATCAATCAAGCACACAGGTGTCGCACCGCTATGGGGAAGTTGCAATTATGTATCTTGACTATTTGTGACTCTCTATGCCATCGTAAGAGCCTCCAGACCCGTATGTGTCTCGACGTACGAAGTACACAGCATATCGTGAATCATGTCGCCGCCAAGCTACCATTACCGCTGCCCCGGTTGATAGCAAGCAATTTATTGTGTACCTCTGTATGACACACATTTGTTCATTTATAATCATATAAGAAGCATGAAGTATCCAAAGCAAAATCCAAGAAAATCCATACCCTCCAGTACTATTGCGAAACCAACACTTGTAGCATCGTATCGAACATGGATGGTTCAAAACTCCCAGGTAAATCCAAGGACACTGCACCACCTTTATCGAACCAGGCACTGCAATTGAACTCACCTTATCGAATAATAGGTCCTTTAACACACACACATTTCACGCAACCCACAACTTCGTATTGGCAAACCACTATCCCGAAATCCAGCCTTTCATCTCTTCCATATCGCACTGAACCACCATATCAGTTTTCCTACCCGGCATCAGTGACAACTTCCACGGCCTTACTCCTTCCGATACGTCCTCTGAGGACTGATACAAAGAGTCAAGCTGTAGCCTCACTTGCTTTACCCCATGCATCAAACACGGTTGTAAGAAAGCTGGCGAGGATCGTAGCTGAAAAAGCTAGACCATTTCATCCAGATGTTGTTGTTGGATTGCCGACTGGCGGATTGGTCATTGCGCCGTTCGTGGCCGAGTATCTAGGATTCGGTAGGTGAAATGTTTCTCTCACTGTCGTGCAATGTGATCCTTAATCTCAGATAGATCGCCATATTCCGTTCGGCTACACGCGCAAACCATGGTTTGACGATTCCCTATCTCTACTCATCAGCTGTATCTTTACAGAAGGTGCTCCTCCTCGGATCTATCTAGACCCAAACCTGCTCGAGCTTGTCAAAGGAAAGCGGGTTTTAGTCGTTGATGATGTGATTAGTAGTGGATCGACGATGAAAGACACACTCAAGTTTTTGGAGGGACTAGAAATGAATGTTGTTTGTGTGGCAGTAGGGATGTTGCAGGGCTCAGTATGGAGAAAAACGCTTGATGAAGACACTGTCAAGAAAGTCGTGGGCGCAATAGAAAGTCCATTGCTCAAAGCTGTGAAAGATGGATGGGTTGAGAGGTGAAAAGGGGGGCTCGCAAAGATGTTTGCTGGTCGATGGTACGGCAAAAGTAGAAACTTCCCTTATTTTCTTTCAATGATAGGCAAAAATGAGTGTAAGCGTGTAAAAGAAGATCAAATCCATGCTTGACATAGAATGAAGTGATTAAATTATCCAGAGTAACAATTTAAAGCATAGATTCCTCAAAGATCCAACAAGGTAGGCACCAATTCTCCTGGAGTCTCGAAAAAGTCAAACATCACAATTCCCACTCGTTTTCCCTTCAATCTTTGTAGAAAAGGGACAAGCTTTTGGTTCACTCCGCCAGAGGGAGTATATTCAGTTCCATTGCCAGTGGCCATGATCCTTGGGGTATCTGCCGGCATGTTCAGGTTATGCTCACTGGATGCGAATGTCCAAAACAAGCTATCTGGATACTGAGTTGTCGCCTTGAGAATATGTGCAGTCGTCGCGTTGTATTTCCATTCGATATTCAGACTCGCATTCGAGCCTATCAGTGCATCAGGCTCGTAGTAATCTTCAATATATGCTGTATGGTTTTGTTTCTCATTGTAAAGAATGCTAATGTCAGGAGAGTTGTCTGTCCAAAGCGAAGGAGAGAAATGAAGGCCAGGAAGCGTACTCGAGTAAGATTCGGGCAATTGATCTAAATCAAATCTTCGGAGAAGAATGATTCTACCGCGAGCCTCTCCTAGAGTTCCCAATTCACTCTGAGTTTGGAGAAAGTACTGCTTCGCGGTAGCGGAAGTAAGTACATCGAAAACCTTCAATTGTGCTTCCGCATCATTTGATCCGTGTGCAGTTGTGGATCCTTCATATTGGAAAGACAAGAATAAGACTTCGGATGGATGCTCATCCAGCCATTGGTAGTACCCAAACAAAACATCTTCCATGGTAGCTGTTTGAGATTGGAGAGCTTGACTATGCCAGAAAACCAACGAAGTATTCGTCACATCCAATGCAAAGCGCAGATCGAACGCCCGAATACCAGCATTCAGCATGTCATTTATGGAGCTCTCTTGACAACGATAATACTCAGCAGGTTCTGGGGTCTCCCCACCAAGGTTTGTGATACCTGTGAGAGCATTCTGCGTCGCGATTGAATAATTCCATGTCGCTGTATCGTGGGTGCCGGGGATATTCATGTGAACTAGCTTCGTTGCGTCCTCATAGTTTTTCATCCAGTTCGATGTGCTGGTTTGAGCTGTTTTGAAGTCCCCAAATATCGGGGCCGCAGCCACTAGAACTTTTTGTAAAGCGAAACTCTCGAGTGAGATGTCCTGCGGTGAGCTTTGACGAGTGGTGTGGATTGGTGATCCATGGATGGAAGTTAAATGGCTGGCGACGAAGAAAATGATTCTGGAAACAGCGCGCGAAAACATGCTGAGTATCCTTTTTGCCAGAAAAAATGGAAGTTGGAAGATGAATCCGAAGTAAACGTTCGTGATGTGAAAGGGAGACGCGAGAGGGCGTCGTATGAAGTTATTTATGGAGTGATGATCGCATGTAATTGTGGGGCATCTCACCACGTGGGCCCCTGAATCAGATGTATCGCTATTTGTATCGCTATCAATGTCTTAGTGGTAGGGTAGTGGTACTAACAGAAAGGCAAAATGTTGCTAGTCTCTGTGCAACAGATAGTGGAACATTTCATTGCAAAAATTCTCTACAGGGCAGTCGACATGCTTTTGCTGCTGAGTATGGTGGTTGCTGGGAAAGGATCGTTCTCTTACACGAGCCGAGTTAGATTCACTATCAATTAGAAACTCATTCAGAAACAGCCCAAATTGATGATCATCGCACGTGGACGAGTAGTAATACCCCCAAAGAGTCAACATTTACACTCCAGCTGATAAGATCCTCTTTCAAAGATTCTTTCACAGGTGTATCACCCGCACCACTCAGTCGTTGTGTTGATCTCAAATCCCCAGTTTTGATCGTACCGCGACTTCTTCGAGAGGCTAGATATGAGTGGTAAAGATGCTCCCATTCGCGCTTTGAAGTCGCCTCCCATAACTGTTTAGTACATGGCAAAGGCGATTCATCCATGTGGTAATGCGAACATCGAGATTTGATGACAATCCCAAGGTCTGTGTTGATGACATTTTGTAGAAGCCAGAGTATCGTCCACGTTCTTTGGAGAATCAAAGTAAGCCGGGTTCTGAATAACGACAGACCAGTGTTTGCATTACCTGACTTTACTCTCGTAGAAGATCCACTCTTGCCAATCATAATACACCCCGTCATGGTCGGACTCCCACGATGAAAGGCTTTCCTGCAAGTCCGCTACAAGTTCCTACAAGGAACGAATGAGTGTGCCTGCTTCCATGAACTAACAAAGATCCACTTACCCCCATAGAGATTAAAAGAACTAATGACAGAGCAAGACATCGTTGCTGTTCGGAAGAAACAACAATAGTGTATATTGCTAGCGCTTGAATAGCCGCCAACTTACCTCTGCGGTCAAATTGACGATACTGAAGACGACTGTTAGTCGAACATATTATAATCACGCCAAATCCCACAACTCACTTCATTGCGCAGCCTTTCAATCTCACTCCCTAAAGTGCGAAGAACAAATGGTGTGCTAGTGGGGGTCTTGCTCAGAAACATGGCTACAAAACTCGAACAGTTCGCTAGCGGTTCAGGAAGGAGTAAATGCTGGCTGGACGAATGGCCCTCAACCCTTTGAATTGTTGAATGTATGAAAGGAGGAGGGTTTTTGGCATCCAATCTTCCAGGGTACGTAAGTAATGTCGATAAAACATGATTGGCAGACATTGTTTCTGGCAATGATTTCATGATCCTCTTCGACAACAACTGGTGGAATCTGTTCGGAATCTTTAAAGGGTCTGGCCATGGACATGTATTTCTCCAGCTAATAAACAATTCCTCGTAAGTTGAATGTGATTCTTCTGGATCGTCGGGGTCGTCGGTGCCTCTCTCTGAGTCGGACAATCGAGGCGACAAGAGAGTGCCAAATGCTGTAGATGAAGAGGTGAGGTCCCCTTCCGGGCGACAGTTCATTTCGAGGTCTTGGCTATCGAAGATGCTGTTTGATTGGGCGTACCAATCAAACTCTTGCAGCTCCTCCACATGGCCGTCCAACCCAGGCATATCAAATTCAAACAAGCTTGGGACTGGAACATCCTCTCCCACAGCTGGGCTTCTGCGCAAAGGAGAAGGTGCTGCAATCAGAGTTCTGTTTTGCCATAGAATATTCCGACCGTCTAGATTGCTTGCTGAGTCCAAAGCCTCACTATAATCGCACTTCAACTGCTTCGATGTGCATCTTGAGCATGTAGGGCTAGTAAGACTGCAACGAGTTTTTGCACGGCGGCATTGGGCACAAGACCTCTTGCGGGGTACAGGCATAATTCCATGACAGCTGTGGAACGCTGGATAGAGAGGATACTGCGTGCAAAGTATTGCAGTAACCACTTGGACTTCCCCTGATGGAAATAGGATTTCTAATCGAAGAAGTATCTGACGTGGCAAGTTCAAGCTACAAAAGGTGCTGCTTCCGCTCCGTCTCTTCACTCGCATCAATCTACACCAGCGTGCCGGAAGTTCACAGCAGGGTTCTTTAGCGCCGGAAGCTAAGCTTAAACATTCTTAGTGCTCAAGCTTCCGTCTTAAAATTTCCAAGCACAATTAATCGCAATTCTATCAATGCGACCATGTCCTCACACCAGCATGTTCAATTCAGACAAAGATTCTGTATGGAAGTACCAAGCTACCGCCGGCCTTTCGCATGCATCATGGTGAAGAGCATTCTTCTGCCGCAGTTCCGAGACGGTCAGGTAGGTAGGTGGAGTGTCAGTTCCGTTCAGTTCAATTCCTGTCCTTCGACGATGGGTATATATTGACTTCCAGTCTCGCCCATCATCTTATGCGTAAGACACTTCAAACTTCTATTCCGTTCTCAATTCAAGCAGTTATCAATCCCGTTCTACAGTTATGTCCGTCATCCGTGTTGGTATAATCGGAGTAGGTGCAACCACTGAAAGTGGTCCTGGAGCATGGGGAGCGACAGCCCACCTCCCTGCACTACTCGCATCTCCTCGCTACAAGGTCGTTGCTATTGCGAACTCGTCCGTCGAATCTGCGAAGGCCTCCCTCAAATATCACAATCTTGACTCCAGCATTAAAACGTACGGAAGTGTTGACGATATGGCGCAAGACCCGGAAATCGACATTGCCGTTGTAAGCATTTGGGTGTCAAAGCATTACGCCATCACGAAGCAGCTCATCTTAGCAGGGAAGGATGTTTACTTGGAGTGGCCCCTCGGAGCGAACACAGCCGAAAACGAGGAGTTGGCAGATTTAGCCAAGGCCCACAACGTTAAGACGATTGTCGGAAGCCAAGGTCGTTCGAACACGCTCACTTTCAAAGTCAAAGAACTGGTAAATAGTGGCAAGCTAGGAACGATTGTGTCGTCGACAGTCAGCGGATCATTCTTTGGAGTGGGCTCGCACTCTTTTCCTGCCCGTGCATCTTACTACATGGACAAGAATAGTGGAGGCGACAGCCTTAGCATCTTTGTCGGACATTGTAAGTCTCCCCTCTTCATCTCACTCGTGTTCCTTTGTGTTAACTCGTTCTTGCTACAGTTCTTGATTCCTTCATCCACGTACTTGGAAATTTCACGAGTTTGCATTCGATTACCAAGATAGCCTACCCTACGCTCGACTTGACAGGCTCAGACGGTGAGGTCGTTGAGAGAAACTTCCCAAGAACATCTCCCGATCATATCTTTGTTCATGGGACCCTCGAATCAGATGCTATAGTTTCCATCGACTATCGCGAGCCCGGCGGACCTTCGGCTAGTGGTGTTGGACTTCGATGGATAATTACAGGCACAGAAGGTGAGATTGAGCTCACAGCGCCGGAAATTATGTGGCAGTTTGGGACACCTGGGGCCACTTTGCGAATGCGGCTCAGGAACAAAGCCAGTTCTGAGGATGTGGAGTACGAAGATGCTTCAGAGCCGGACTACATCAAGAACCTAGCAGTACCTCCCAAGGGAGTTGCTCGAAGCTGGGAAGCTTTTGCTACAGGCGACACGGATAAATACGCCACTTTCGAGCAGGCCCGCGCAGTTCTCAGGACAATCGACGCGATCAGAAAGGGTTCCCTCTAAATCCGAGTACGCTTTCATTACGAGAGGTTTTAAATCGCTTTTAGGCATCCGGCCTGAGGGAGCGAAAGATTGCAAAGAAAGTTTTACGGACGCGTACTTTCACTGAGCCATGTAGTATAGGAGCTGATTTGGTGTGAAGTTTGTTTAAATGATAGTGGCCAACGATCAATCAATTTCTCGTCAATTTCTTGCACGGGTTGGCTCTTATCGTGCCGGCCTTCCTGTGAATGATAGAGAAACCAATTAGAAATACGGCAAAACATTCTCTTTACAACTATAAGTTCCCCAGTTGTATGTACAGGCATCTTCCACGATATGTTTGTTTCGATGCTCCATTTTCAGGAACATGTGCCAAATGCAGCATTCTGATTGGCTTCCACGGGCAACTATCTGGATAAAGATGCAAGTCAATCAGAGTTAGACAAACACATGTCTGATGTCCTATATAATCATCCGATTCCGCAATGTATTGGAGGAATGATTTTGGATGATATGTAGTTGCTTGCTCTAACGTGCCGCTATTGAGGAAATCATGTTTGTGCGAATCGTAATCCTTTTCATTTCTGGATATGTCAGCGGCGGAAATGCTCTTCCCCGGCTGGAGAGTTTCTATCCCCCGAATTTAAATGATACCTTATACATCTCCAGCTCCTTACTTGGAACATATGGAGGAAGCTATCAAGCACCAACGAGGGAGATACCCTTCTCAAACAAATCATACGGTGCCTACTACTACTGCTCTATGCCACATCCTCGAGCGGAAGAATATAAGCTTCCCGGGCCAATCCAGAATGCTAGCATCAATGCGGAAATCGTCTATCTAGATTACTTGCAAAGGCATCAACGAAGGACGCCTTATAACATTCTACCAAGCGGAGAGGTACATTTGGTGAATCCACTTTTCATGCACTCAGACTAACTCAATTCCAGACCGTACCATTCAACTGCTCTGATATCCTCACATATCTTTATGCAGGCCCTCCAAGTGGTCAGCAACCAATTCCAGTTTACGGAAAAACCTACACATCACCTACAAATCCATTTCTCACCACATATATCCCAGGCACGTGTCAGTATCCTCAACTCACTATCGGCGGTTTGCTTGATGGATATACTCACGGGCATGATCTTCGTTCTGTCTACGGCACTAAACTATCACTCTTACCCTCAAGTCCTTCTCCTCAATCCACCTACTTCCGATCATCCGAATCGGCATTAACACAGCAAAGTGCGGGCGGTGTACTCCGAGGTGTATGGCCATCTTACCAAGGTCCCCTTCCCCTCCATCAACAAGCTTCTTCGCTTGATACAGTAAATGAGGGATATTCCTGTCCAGCAATCTCCTCCACACTTTCCAAAATCAAAAGTACAGCTGAGTGGAATGATCACCTCTCTGTCACTGCTTCTCTTCGAGCCACTCTTGGATCCATGTTTAACGCCAATTCTTCCTCTTCTGCCTGGCAACAGACCTTTGATCATTTCGCAGATAACTTCCAAGGTCGTTTGTGCAATGGATATGAACTTCCTTGTTCACCCATAACAGGCGAATGCGTAACTCAGGAGATGGCGAATGAAGTTTTCCGTGCAGGGGATTGGGAATGGAATTATTATTGGCGAGCCAATCCGTATGTGAAGGAATACATACAACTTGTGGAGGGGTTGTTTATCGGCGAGATTGTAGCTAGGCTAGAGAGTGTAATGGATGGGACCATAGATAGTGGAAAATACAGCCATACCTTTGTTCACGACGGCGATATTGGACCAGTGGCTGGGGCATTGGGAATTAATGCTTTGAGGTGGCCGGGAATGGGAAGCAACATTGCTTTCGAGGTTTGGTGAGTGCATGCTGTATCCATGATATGAAGCGAATTAACAAGCCGCTCAGGAAAGTACAAAGCGCGACAAATAACACAAGCTCTTCATTCTTCGCGAGGATCTTGTACAGCGGTCAGCCGCTGGAGTCAATATATGGAAGGATGGACTGGTTTCCGTTGGCCGATTTGGTGGACATTCTAAAGCAGTATGTCCCAGGCGACATCGTCGGACTGTGTAATTCTTGAGAATAATGTAGGATTGCTAGCTGTACTTACACTTCCTGAATTGATTTATCAATATAATTACTGCTCTTAACACAAAGAACTGCTATGTGATGCAGTAGGACAACACATCGCAGGTTATTGCTAGCGTTAGCCTCGCCCTATGCTTACCTTCACATAGTTCCAAGGGCTAGGTTTAAATTCGCATGATATATGAGAAATTGTCGTCACAGTCCTGTGACTTTCAACGTCCGAAGGCAGGTCGAAAGTCATCGTCTGAATCGGACTCTTCCAAGTGACCCAGCTGAGCGCGTCAATCGCTATCTGACTCTAGTCCCTCCGCCCTTTCCTGCAAGCATAGTCGCAACAACATATATGGCAGACGGATTGATGGTGGGCTCCGCAAACCCAAGTCCCATCAGGACGCTTTCTGGGATCATGGCAGGAACGCATTCATGATATCATCGCCGGACTAGAGTTAACGGCAGAATATGAAAAGCCGTAATTGGTCGAGATGATCAGCTGGGAGAGTTTGAACAGGTCCGAACCGCTGCTCTTCAATGAGCTCCTCGAGAATGAGTGTGTAGCGGGAGGGTGTGAGGGCGCCCAAGAGGGTGAGTCGGGACCGAGATAAAGACTAAGGGTGGGGTCGAATCTGGGGCTCTCGCCACCCACTCTGGTACGCTCGGGTCACAAAATATCTCTTCAAGATCGAAGTAAGTTTGTTTCCAAAGCTCATTCGAGGCAATTGGAAGCAGAAAAGAAAGTGTCGGGGGTGATTGATATGGTCTCTTCATGTTTTTGGGGGGGTCTGAAATGCTCTTTTCCGGGCTCTAAATCACAAAACTTTTCTCGTGAAGTTGTTTCCTCCTCACAATGAACAAGCTTGTGGCGCGAATGCGGACCCGAGCCCGTTGCTTCAGGACCAATCAAGACATGTGCCACAACGGATTAATTGCCGACTTTCATTCCTTACTTCGTACATTTCCCGCATTATACATCCGTGTGGGTATGGATTATTCCCGTTCCTTAAATTCGCTCACGAGTGTGGGGATCGTGGGGCACCATCAGAATACGTACCACATTTTGTCAGTCTTAAGATGTTCGAGTATATATATCATGTAGCCAAGCAATGGGCTCCTCTTGTAGAATGGTCAAGTAAATCATCTCAGTTTCTTTCCCGTGTCGAATACTTTTCTTAGAACTTTTGCACGTCAATCCCGCCCTAAGATTCTGTATTATCACTCGAATTTTCATACTACTTACCCGAAAGGATGGATAGAGGCTCCCAAATCGTAATTGTCGGCGCGGGTGAGCTTAGACACCCCCAGACACCATTAATGGTGTTGACAGTCATCTAGGGATGGGAGGCTTAGCTTGTGCATTAGCACTAGCTAAAGAAGGCTTCACCAATATCGATGTGTACGAGACCGCATCAAATCTTGGGTTTGTTGGTGCTGGAATTCAGCTCGCACCAAACATGGCGAGGATATTGGACAGACTCGGATGCTGGGCTGATATTGAAAAAGATGCCGTCGACCTTCTGGAGACGAGTATTAGACGTGGGTTGAAAGCTCTACTCCCTTCTAAGAACTCATTGACATAAAATAGAGGGAGATTCCGACAAAGAGCTGGCTCACCTGGATCTCGTGTACATAAGAGAGATTTACAAGTATCCTCACATGGTTGGCCACAGGTCTTCATTAGCTGAATCCATGTACGAAGGATGCAAGAAGGAAAAAGCCATCAAATTCCACTTCTCTGCCACCGCACAAGAAGTCGAATCCTTTGGGCCCAAGCCGGTAATGAAGGTAAAGCCACGCCAGGGAGAGCCTTATACCGTTCAGGCGGATGTGATCCTAGCCTCAGATGGAATTAAGAGTGTTGTCCGAACGAAGATCCTCGAAGTAATCAAGCACGACGCCAAGATTGTCGACACAAATCAAGCTGCGTATCGGATCATGCTAAAGCGGGAAGAGATAGAGAATGACCCTGAATTATTGGAGTTGATTGAGGGGAATAGAGTAACTCGATGGATCGGCGAGAAACGACACATCATTGCATACCCAGTATCGGGCAAGACCATCTACAATCTGTCCACCGTTCAACCAGACAAGAACTTCGCTGAAGCTCCTTCCGCTACATACACCACTAAAGGATCGAAGTCAGTGATGTTAGATACATTCTCAGATTTCTGCCCAAAAATTCAACGAATGCTCCACCTAGTTCCGGACGGAGAGGTATGCGAATGGAAATTGCGCGTACACAGTCCTTTACCTACCTGGATCCACGGAAGTGTTGCTCTCGTAGGAGATGCATGCCATCCCACGTTACCACATCTCGCTCAAGGGGCTGCTCAAGCTATTGAAGATGCTGCTGTTCTTGCTGCTGTCCTTTCACGCTGTCCTAGCAACGATGCGGAAAGTATCAACAAGTCACTTCGTGTGTACGAAAAGGTCAGAAAGGAGCGTGCAGAAACACTAGTGGAGTTAGCTGCGGCCTCGGGACGCGCATTACACCTTGGTGAGGGCGAAGCCAAGGCCGAACGAAACAAGATGTTTGCGGCTCTGAAGGAGAAGCAGGGTGCGGTACCGGACAAGTGGGCGGATGCCGACGTCCAGAAGAAGATTTATGGTTTCGATTGTTACCAAGTAGTATTGGATTCATTTGACGAGATATTTGCAGGCCTTGGTTCGAGTCCTGCAAAAGTATGATTGATGTACATGTACTTATGTCGTCTAGTGTTTCGGACCTCGGAATAAAAACCCCTAGTCAACAAATCAAATTGCTTTGTAGCATATGCTAGACGTGGCCGGCCGTGCCGGCATAAGATAATGACTACAAGTGTCGTTTAATTCTTCGTAGCTGATCTTTTTGCCCAGCGTAGATCGTCATAAAACCACACGGCCCCGCTTAGTCGTGGCACACCAAAAGAATCCTCACCAAATGATAGTAAAGAGCTATGTTATCTACTTTCTATAACTTTCTATATTATAATAATAAAATTATTCGAAAATTTCTATAGATATTTTTTCAACTATTTGTTAGCTGAGAGCCTTCAGATCTTAAATATCTCAAAATTTGGATTTTTCCCGATATAAAAATATAGTTTTGGTGTGCTACGACTAAGCGGGGCCTTGTGAAAGTCAACTCCTCTACAATATGTTGCTTGTGACCACTTGCACCACTTCAGATAATATATATATAATTTCTATGCTTTGCTTGGAATATTTCCTTCAAAACAAAAACGGTTGAAGGGAACAAGAATAATCTAATAAAATTGCTCGAAAATGTCTAATACAAAAACGGTCCATGTTCCACATCTGGGCGGAATCGATGTTGGGTAAGTCGCATGCCGTTCTTCGATACAAGGAGACGTGCGATGATAACACCCGGCATACTGACATGTGTACCAACATTTTATAGCTATCAGATGCCACATCCGTACGACTCATCCAAACCAACACTCATCCTTGTCAACTCCTTCACCACTTCATCGGAGCTTTACCGTCAACAATATGCAAACAAGGAGCTGACATCCGCTATGAATCTCCTAGCAATTGAGCTTCTTGGTCATGGTGCAACTCGCACAAAATCAGAAAACTTCACCTAGTTCGTTCTCTCTAACTCCACCAACTGCTCTTTACCGAAAGAGATCACCAGAGCTACTGACTAATGACATACAGCTGGGACACAGCAATAATGAACCTCCAGGTAATGGATGCACTTTCTATTCCACATGCCTTCGTTCTTGGGACATCGCAAGGAGGCTGGATAACCGTCCGTATGGCTCTCCTCGCTCCATCCCGCATCTCCGGCATCATCCCACTTGGAACATCTATGGACTTTGAATCGGAGCGTACCCGTGATTTAGGTTGCTGGAACGGAATCGAGGCCTGTACGGGTCCGATCAATGACTGGACTTCTAAAACTGAAACTCCTGACTTCGAGCTGAAGGAGAGCTACTGTGACTTTTTGATCGACATTGGTTTCGGGAAGGATTGTCCTAAGGATGTAAGAGACTTTTGGAGAAAAACAATCAAGAGTAACTATCGAGGAGACGATGGTAGACGAAGAGCAAGAATGGCGGCGATCAACTTGCGAGAAAGAGATGGCCTTCATGGAAGATTGTTTGACGTGAAATGCCCAGTGTTGTGGCTACATGGTACTGCTGACGTAGTATATAGTGTTGAGAATGCGAAGGAGGAAATTGAGCTTTTCGTGAATGCGGAGAGCAAGGAGTTAATCACCGTCGATGGTGGTGCTCATTTCCTGAGCGCAAGTCACCCCACGGAGGTTGATAAGGCTCTAGTCGATTTTGTGGGAAAGTGGAAGGGATGAAGCTATTAGTTGAGGGGTCAGAGGAGTTGTATTTAGTCCATGGCGAGAAGGAAACAGTCGATAAGATATCACAAATGGATGGATGTTGAAATACTTCCATCTTACATTGACCGAGAGTGAAGCTTCAGCATACCCTGCTTGTCTGCATCTGACGATGATGGGCTCAGCCTGCCGAATCTTGCTGGAAGTCGTGGAAGCTTCCGATGGCCATCAGATCCCATCGACGAACAAGTGCGCGATGCCTTAGTGCTATACTCAAACAAGGAGAAAACTTCCTCAGTCGACGTTCAAAAGCTTCGCGTCCTCTGGTCGGTTCACAAAAATGCGTGAACCAGTCGCAAGTGAAAGTTGGTCCACACATGTCTCCGCCAAATTGCAAAAGCACTACAAGAAATCAATGCAACGCAATGCTCGCAGATTCTCTCCTTTCTCATTACTACTGACTTAGCATGTGTACGAAACAAAAAAGACGTAAGAATCCATGGCTAGCAAAAATCTCGACTGCCGGCACCACTCAAGGTCTTTAGATGAAAGACATTGTGTGTACGCGCACGATGCGTAACTCCTCCACGTGATATTTTCCACTTTTCCGGAAGAACCCTCCATTCTTGGGGTTGATCATCGCCGTGCTGCAGTATTGCCCTTCACAGTTCGGAGGCTAGGTATAAACGGTTTAAAGCTCTCCTAGACACGCGTAAGATGGTCATATAAATAGCAAAAAAAGGCCACCATTCAGTTTTGTTCTCAAGGCATGAGCCCAATTACCGGAAAATATCGAGGCTCTGCACCGGGTAGGGCTTAACTTCCGGGGCTCTCCTGTTATTAATAGATCTATCCGCGTCATTTCTTGGGGGCTTGAGTCTCGCGCGTCCGATCCGCTGCGGGGAACTAACTGCCCGCCTGTTCTTTTTCTCGGTCCCGAGATGGGATGGGGCCAAGACTTGAGCTGCTGCTTTGAGAAATGCATACCTTTCGTGAGTGCATCTTTGAAGACATTAGTCGGTCATTAGGCACTGGTTTTGGCGGAGTAGATGGCTGTTGCGTGCTAGAGTGGGTAAATATCTATATCTTATATCGACTGAGTCGATCTTCGTGGATGCAGAACATGGTATATATGGGATCAATAGTTCCATCATTCGTTCTGGGCATCATCTCTCAATCACTCATCTTCCTTTTCCTATTCGACAAACATGGTATTTTCATACCTTTCCACAGTCACCTTAGTAGGTGCAGCACTCTTTGCTCTTCCTGCGAAAGGACAGCTCTACGACAAAGTCATTCAAACCAATTATGGCCCTGTTCAAGGATTTCAGTACTTCAACCTGTCAACCCCTGAACAATACTTTAATGTTTCCAGCAGCAACGTAGCTGCCTTTCTCGGAATCCCTTACGCAGCTGATACTTCTTATCAAAATCTTTGGAAGCCTCCTCAGCCGTGTGATTCTTGGAATGAGACATTCATCGCTGATTCTTTCGGAACACCATGTCCAAATGCATACGCGCCTGGATACAGCGAAGACTGTCTGAGTCTCAACATATGGACCAACGCAAATTCTTTCACAGACAACCTACCTGTGATGGTATGGAACCAAGGGAGTGATGAGACTAGCAACGATGTTATGTGGTATGGCGGGGGAATGGCATTGAAGGATGTTATTTATCGTCATATTCAATCGACGCGATGACGCTCTCGGATTCCTTGCCCATCCTGAGCTCAATGCTGAGTCTCTCGCCGAGAAGGGGCACAATGCCTCCAGGCATTACGGAATGCTCGATCACTTAGCCGTCCTCAAATGGGTTAACAAGAACATTGGCAACTTCGGCGGCAACCCAGACCGCGTCACCATCGCTGGTCAATCATTCGGCTCTTCCCAAGTATACCACGCTATCAATAGCGAGCTTTTCAAAGGATATTTCGTCCTGGCTGTACGCCAATGAGTGGGTCAAGTCGGCCACCAGTCCCATCTACATATACTACTGGACGCATGCGCCACCAGGGCAAGACCAGGGCGCATACCATCAGTCTGATATCTTCTACGTGCTGAACAGTTTGTATGCGAACGCGGAGACTTATCCATGGACAGAGTACGATTACTATGTAGGAGGAGTGATGTCTAGCTACTGGGCGAACTTTTGTAAGACGGGGAATCCGAACCTGGGTAGGTCTGGCAAGTATAAGAATTTGACACATTGGCATCCGAGTGATGGAGTTAGTCCGACAGTCTTCCAAGTCCGTGATGCATTCGGAAATTATACAATTGCGCATCCGGCTCAGGTCAGTTTGATTAGTGCGTATTTCGCTCGGCAGACTCCTTTCTAGGCGGATTTATAGGGGTGTATATGTTTTGTATGCTGGATGGGAAATACCGACACTTTAGGTCGACTGTTGTGGTCAATGGATAAGATAAATGAGGTGTATATAGATAGGCTGAACGAATAATTATAAACTCTGTCCTTGCATTTTCGTTTCAATGATGAAAGTATAACGGACAATTCCCATGCGTTCTATCCAAAAGGGTTCAGATGCTTTTGGTGAGCTACGATGCGATGAAGATCATCCTAATATTTGAGATGCTGTATTGAATTTGTTCAATCTGGCGTTGTTTCATTCCCAATGACGGAATGATATCGGGTATTGTTTGTCCGTCTGGACGACAGTCGATCCAAGATCTACGTTATCGGCGGAGGTTATATTATGCTTTGTTGTTAGAATGCACAATGGCTAACCAAAGTCAAAGATAATACATGAACTTGGACGGCGAACACCTAATGTACACGCATCATTAAACCACCCCCATCATTCATGATTCAGCATATACCTGGCAATCCGAGGCAGCAACGAATCATGTACTAACAATCACTGGTCTATAGACCGGCATCTTGTGCGGACTCACTGTGTAAATCTTCGATGCATCTGGGGGAGGGGCTGCAGCGAAAGGGAAGGTCATCGTTTGACGATTCGTCAAGCATTTATTGTGATATCCTACTTCCCCCACCCATCTGACGATAGCTACAAGCAAGCGTTATGGCTAAATGAAGAGTAATCACATTCCCAAATGCAAGTGACGCTGACTGGCCAAAAAACTAATCTCCATAACATAGTCAAAGGAGAGAGAGCCTAGTCCCACACAACAAATTAGTAGCCAGTGAAAGTTCTTGGTAGGCCGGAACTAATTCGGTGTCAAAGAGACGACGGTAAAAGGGTCAATACCTCATAACCAGACCAACTTAGAAGGCTCGAATAGTAGGTTCTCCGTCACTGCATGGATAAGCGGGGAAACATTCTCAGCCTGGACCAAAGCAGATCGAATCTTCTACGTCGAGCACCCCCCTTCTCTCCCGGAAGAGATGAATCTTACCTAATTGAAATAGGGTCCATAGCTCCTGTGAAAATGTGAAGGTGGGAGAGTGTGTGAACGTAGTAAGAACACGGTGGTGAATAACAATGTATGAGAATGTCCGCAAGGAAGGATACAACACGAATGAGTATTGATCGCCATACCAATCAACTGTGCTCTTCATGACGAATCCGTGGTGGTTGGTGAGCCAGGACGTGCCAGCCGTAAGATTCGCCTAATGCGATTAAAAGAAAGAGATATGAGGAGTATTTCACGTACAATTCCCGCCCAGCAATTAGGATAAAACATCAATAGGACAGCGCTGGCAGCTTATTTCGTCGTTGGAAGATGCAGATCAACCGCGACAGCAAGGGCAAAGTAAACTTCGGCGTAATGGTCGGTGAATAAGTACTTAGTACTTGATAGTCGTCGGAGCATGATATCCTCTGTGGGGATGGAGTGAAACGGCAAGTGGTGGAGCTCAGTACTTACATCTACGAGTGGCGTTCATGCATCATCTACCGAGAAGAACCCCATGAAGGACATCCCGTGTGGTAGCTTGGCGCAAGATGAAGTGATATTGGCCATGGAAGATACGTTCAGTTCTGCAAAATGAACATGAAGTTGCCAAAAGTTATCCCGGCGTAGGATGACTGGCTCGTCCTACCATCTACTGAAAATCCAATATACTACTATCCAGCTTGATGGTGTGGCCGATTTGTTCCTTCATAGCTGATTGATACAAGCACCGTATGCCCCTTCATGCACCGGACCTGTATTCATGCACCGATCGGATTCCCACTCGTCTTATTGAGCTTGCGAACTAGCCGCCCGGATAATAACATCGAAAGGGATGGTCCCACAGAGAATTGCAGCAAAGACGAAGTTGGGATGAACTGTCACCACCGCCAAGTGCGATCTAGACTTCAACTCAAAGTAAGACAAATCACTGAAGCCTAAGTGCTCTCAGTGCAGTCCTACCTCTAGTTACATAAAAGTCCGTTGAAGTTGCATCGGATTATGTTCTACACTGAAACTTAGAGATATGAATTTGACACTTCAAAGCGCGGTAATAAAGAACACGCTAATTACCCTATGTAAAGTGATGCCGTCTAGGCTTCTTGGTTGGCGGGAATCATGCTTAAATGATGATCAGGTACATCAGAGCCTTAGTATCCTCCGTTTCGGCCCTTCTTGAACATCTATCTCAAGCATCCGGGGTACATTTGTGGGGACGGGAAAGCTCTCTGGGGAAGATGATTGTACCCGGGGCAGCTGAAGTGAACAACGTTCAACGAATAGGAAGGATGTGCACTTCGGATGACTTCCGAAGATGTTGATAAGCTTCAGGGAGTACCGAACTTTGTGGAGAATGGATGCGGAGATGTGATACAGATTGGTGGGGTAGTGCGGTTTGTGTAGACGATGAAGTTTTTCAACATAGTCTATGCACTGAGGAGGCGTCAAATAATTCGGGGGTATGGCGGAGTACAAGTTGAAATAACGGTTAGAAAGACTTCATCCTTCATCTCAATAATCAATTCTGTCGATCACTTTTGTGATGTCGTGGAATAGCCTATGATAGGATCTCGTGATAGACGGGAAAAGAATGATGTATCAAGTTGGTGGTCTGGAGACGGCTTCGCTGGCAAAGCCAGGAACAATCTCATGACTAGAGAAAGTGAATGTTGGTCGACCAAGTCCCAAGCATTCGATAGAGAAGGAGAAAGAGATTTTCATATGCACGATCTCATGTGCCATTATTTGGAAGCACTAGAAGTTTGGTTGAAGTTATACACGTGAGAGTGAGATTTGCACTACCTCACTAGGGAACCCGACTTCCCCCATTTTAGAGAAGCAAGCTGGATAGATACAAGCGCAAACGCAATGCCACTTGCGAGTCTCGTGTAGCGTAGTCTCGTGTGGTCATCGTGGTCATCGTGGTGTAGGGTAGATGCAGACGAAATGGAAATTCCAGTACCAACCGTATGCTAGCCAGTTTTCTCCGCATTATTGAACTTCTTCTCCGCAATGTTTCTGGAGCATGTGTTGTGGGATGCACATATCGGTCCTTCTTTTCCTCTCCCTCGGGTTATGTACCAGATTCGGATGAACAAACGGGTCGATGGCCTTGGATAATCGGGAATCACATGACGAAGAATGTTTGGTTTTGATTGGTGTTCAGAATATTGAAGTTTTGCTCTGGTTCTTGTAATCCATCTCGTAATTCTGCAGACTTAGACTTTGAATTGAAGTTCAGTGCCACAGTACCACAACTAGCAGTGACGAAGCATGACCTCGCGCTGATTGTATTGCGTGATGAGTGCGAAACTGCACGAAAGAGAATTCTGCAAAGATTATGATCAAATTATAAGGGTACTATTTAATGCTGGCTCATTACTCAATATTCCCATACCTTGGGTAGTTTGAGCAAAGAGGAAATGGTCAAGGGTAAATGGTGCCTGATTCGTGTAAGGTCGAGGCTCTTGAACTTCTGAGGTGATGATGACCAGCTGACCAGGATTCTCCCTTCTTCGATGCATCGAATATGCTCGGACTGATTGAAAGGCACACTCACTCACTCCATTAGACGATTCGAGGATTAGAGATTTTCCCACCTGGAATAATGTAACAAAAGTGTACCGAAGCTATGCAGTAGAGTTGTTGCTGGTAGCGGCAGCGGCAGTAGCAGTCGATGAGCACAGGACATATACCGAATAGCTTTTGTTCAGCTGTTTTGAAGAGACGGGAATAGTGAAAAGTCCAGAAGTACGCCAGTGGATGAGGCTTTGTCTTTCGCAATGAAAACCACAACGGCAGTTCATCATGCCTTCAGCCCCGAGAAGGTTTCAGTTCCCATTGAAGGATCGCGATGTAAGACAAATAATCGGAGGTCGCCCCAAGAAGAGAAAGTCGGGTCAAAGTCCGATGGCAAGGCGGTGATAGCACAGACAGACAGACAGTCAGCCAGCCAGCCAGCGGCAACGGAGCAAAGTAAGCCAAGCCAGGCAGACAAAACACCTCAGCACCCGCCAAGCACAAGACAAGCACGACAAGCAAGCAAGCAAGCAAGCAAGCAAGCATGTTCCAACGAGCGAACCAGATAATGGTCTATGCAGAGTGAGTACCAAGCCTCAAAAGAGGAGTAAGAAGCGAGGTGTACGACGTCTGTGTGTGGCCTGAGTCCTAAATGGGTTTAAGTTTACAATAGTAACATGTAATGGAAGGCACGAAGAAGCCTTAGATCCCTTGGCTGAAATCATGGGGCATTAGCATGAACAGCCAATGAAAAAGAATTGTGAAATTATGAAAATGTGCACAGTGAAATCGGCTACAGCGTCCCAAGTGACTCTAATAGGTTAAAACTTGGAGAAATTAGCTGCCTCAGATTCGGAAATGGCATCTTTCTATGATTATTGATTGGCCAACGTGGAGACCTGGAGAGATCGGGGTACTAGACGAATGAGGCCTAGTCTACGGTTGGCTTGCTGTATGGAGGTCTGGGTTAAGTGGGTTGAGTGGGCTCAAACTTCAATGGGTTAATGTGGAGGATCATATTACTTGATCGTTTGACAGATGGAAATCGAAATCGACCGCGGCAAGGGAAAGGCATCGAGAAAGCAACAACTTCTTATGCGGTGAGCAGTGGACGGTCAGCCATCGCCAGCTTGCTTCTCTTCCTCCCCTTTCCTTCCTGAAGTCAAAGAGTAAGATCGTGTAGCACAGTCTGCGTGATATGGTTGGCTGACAGGCTCGTGGCGTTCGCTGGTGTATCGATGCCACTCAGCTAAAGTCCTAAGGCTAGAATACACGAGCTCAGGAGTTGCAGTAGTAGGTGCTGTAGATATACTCTGGACATTGTAGTAAATGGGAGACACGACAGATCGCCTAGTTGTCTGCATATGGAGGAGGGTCGTATGTAGGTCATCCCGTGAGCGAAGAAAGAAAAGTTGGTGAAGTCGAAGAACTGGTGCTGTCCTGTCGGCATCCCGAGTCAGATATACTTCCACTTCACTTCCCCTCGTGTCCTGATCCGAACCCAAATATCACCGCGGCCCATCTGTTACATCTGTTACATCTGTTACGCTACTCGTACTTGCCAATACGTACCCAGATTGGCTCACAGCCAGCAGCCAGCAGTCAGCTAGCAATCAAACAATCCTAACCCCGGTCCTGTGTTCTGAGCTGGCCAAACGAATCAGGGAACGAGGAAGTTCAAGCCATCTTACTTGTACGAAGTACTCTACCATTTCTAGGAAAAGCCCCGAAGAGCGTATTGTACATTAGTCATTGTTCTTCCCCCATTGGTCTTGGGGCTGTCTATTCCATTGGTTTAGCTGGACATTGTGTACGAGCGTCGAGCAGTGCTGGGTGAGTATGAGATCCTCGTGCATAGCATAGAATGGCATACTGCGGAAGGATACTACGGAAGTATACCGTACAACACTTCCCTCCTCATGCCTCCTCCAAGCTCCACGATACCCCGTCTCCGTACACCCGTGCCCATACCGAACCTCCAGAACACGACAAGACACGACACAACACGACCCGGCTCGACTTGAACTTCTCTCTCCACTGCCCTCCCCTGTTCTTCCCTGCCCTGCCCTGCCCTGCCTTGCTCACTTCCCACTGCCCCCTTCCCACTTACCCACATACCCAGGCCACCACGCACCCACCGCCCACCACCCACCACACATCACCGTCGCCAGAGGCACCTACTTACCTACTTCTAGAGTAGTCCGGCCGTAAGGGATCTTCCTCGTCTGCTCTCTCAAACATTGTCAAAGTCGATCAAAACATCGCACGACACCGAAATTCCCGATCTTGGCACTGGCACTGGCACTGAAATAGCAACAGTTCTCTTTCCCTCGCACACCTTCCCTTCCCCCTCGCAAAAGCCGGACGTGTCTAGCCCAAAGAGGCAACCAGGGAAAAGAGGCAAGGGAAATCGATCCCTGCCCGCCTCATTATTACCTTCGTTTTCCTCGACCAATCAGCAGGCAGCTATCATTTTACTTTCTCAAATCCTTCAATTCTTTTCAACCACCAATCCCCCCGCATCTCGCGTCTCGCATCTCTTCTTCTCCATGAAATGAATGTGCTGTCTCCGCCATCCTGAAATATACGGTCCGAATAAGTACTCCAGATTCCCAAATCTCGCGCTCTCTGTCGTTTAGCATTCACCATCATACCGTACCATACTACCTACTCTATCTATCTACCTATCTCTCTATCCTGTACGCACGCCGGTACACACGCACGCACACGCACACATTTACGCACACAATACACTCACACAAACCGTCTCCACACAGACAACCTCACAGACCTCACCAGAACCCCATATTCCGTTAGCACAGAGGCCACGACCGTCAATCATTGCACGAGAAAGAAGTGTATCGACCTTTTGGAGTATTTGGGTTCATTTGTCTACTGGACACAAGAGCGAAGGCATTGGGGAGGAAAGCAGCGCAACGCTACGCAACGGCAAGGAACGATATAAATCAATTGCATTGACCCGGGTTTATCATCCTGTCCTACCATATTTCGGCATCTCCTTCAATCGCACCTCTTGTTGATCGTTCTTGTTCTGTCAAAACACAGAACGATCATCGAGTACGAAAATAGCCGCCCATCATGACGACCTCGGTCAAACGAGCATGCGATGCATGTCATCGTCGAAAAGTTAAGTGCGACGGGATAAACCCATGTCGCAATTGTTCCTCTGCACAATTATGTTGTACATATCATGCTATCCCACAGAAGAAAGGCCCAAAAGGTTCGAGAGCGAAGGTTATCAGCGAATTGCGGGAAACTCAACGACAAACCACACTCTCTTCGAAGGTCGCGAATCGCCTCAACGGTGTCCAGAGTCCACCATGCAGTCCTAACCTCATACCTACACCGGGCCTATTGACGACAGATATGATCAAGGAATGTACTGAATTTTTCTTCGCGAATATGTACCCAACGATGCCGATATTACACAGGGGGAAGCTAGAACAGCAATCGATGTATGCGGATCAGAATGTCGATGTGTACTGTCTATTGACAGCGATGTGCGCGTTCATGATGATTCAGCCTGGAATGGGGATACCTGGCGATCCTCTTGGCTTGGATAGTATGCCGGGCGCGAATATTGTTTCAGGCCAGCTGCTCTTGGACGAGACATTGAGAGTTAGGAAGAGCTATGATTATCTGGAAACTCCTACGCAGAATAGTTTGGTCACCAGCTTCTTCCTGTTCGGATGTTACTACGGACTGGATTCACATAACAAGGCTTGGTTCGATCTACGAGAAGCGACAACTCTGGCACACATCTTGAACATGCAAAAGGAAGAAACCTACCATCAGCTTGATGTTGTGGAGTCATCAAGGAGACGAAGACTTTACTGGTTGCTGTTCGTCACAGAGAGGTGAGTTGCCTTGTGATAATATCACTTTATTCAAACATTCTAATCATTTCCTAGATCATATGCGCTGCAACGACACCGTCCACTTTCCCTACAAGCTACAATTAATCTGCCGTCACAGAACGATGACCCCAGCGATACTCAAGCTCACCACCTCCACGGATTCATCCATCTTGTCAATGTCTATCGACCATTTGACGATCAATTCGTAGCGCTCTGGAACAAGACTCGAACAGACTGCAACCCCGCCTACCTTTCCTCCCTACAAAAACAACTTTCCGATGCACTTCCACTATACCTCAACTCAACAGAAAATCAAACAGCAGATTTGAGAACAAGTCAACAATGGCTACGAACAATGGTTTGGCAGTTGAGCATTCAGAATGGATGTTTGAGCTCAAACGCCAATGATCCAAGCATGACATTCCAATACCCTGTTGACGTTGCAAGAGACTTGGTTCAAATGACTTCTCAATTTTCTCAACAGAGTATGGAAGTCCATGGCGTGGGATTGGTGAGTCGAGGCACCTAAATCACAAATTATCTTCTTGCTAATATTTTCCCAGATTGAAAAACTCTTCGATGTCGCCTGCTCATTGACCGACGTACTTTCCCTCCTCCCCCCGAAAAGTGATCCATTCACCATGGGTCCTCGTGATTATCTCCATCAATTCATGACACTTTTCTCGATTCTTCGAAATGGTGATCACAGATTCCTGCCACTTCTCCTCAACAAAGTCCATGATGTCCTACCTAGCCTCGCCAACCCAATGCTACAGACTGTACCTGAGCACCCGACTATGTGTGCTGAAGTCGATATTTTCGATGGTTTCGGCAATACCGGATTGAGTGTGCCACCCAGCTACAACAACAATATCGCCACCAGCGGACCCACAGACTTCAAGATGGAAAACCAAGCACTCGCTCCCTTTGACAAACGCGTCGAAGGGCTGAGCAGTCCTAGCGCCATCGATAGTGCGGAAACGACGCCTTATACTTCGCCACCAATCATGGGATCAGGAATGGAATTTCCGGGATTTTCAGATTACGGAGGATTCTCGGATCTAAATCACGGAATGGATTTTAAACGAGAATTCGATGCAAATCATGGAATGGTGGGAACGGTAAGAAGACCACCCATAAGACAGGGGAGCGGAAGTAGTTATGGTATACCAAGGAGTGTGCCGGAATTCCATCATTTTGCGAGGGCGGGGAGTGGAGGCGAGGAGATGGGACATGGTGTTGGAGATATGGGATTTAGGTGATCTGCGGTGATGGTTGAAGAGTTTAGCGCGAGACGAAATGATATCAAAAGAATGGTGGACGGGCGAAGATGCGGAATTATGGCATCGACACGATTGCGAGCGAAGCAAATCTCCTCTAAGACTGTAGTTTGTGGATATACCAAACTCAGCCACTGCATCAAGCTAGTCTTAAAAAATTCTGGACCGAATCGAAAGCAGCAGTTTACAGCAAAAAACAATGGGGCAACCTAACACAAAGCATGGAGGCGTAGGAAGCGAGGGTATATCAGGTTGGGAGCAGGCGTTTTGTGGAGCTTGGGCGCATGAAATGAGCACATATAATGTTGAATGATTTACGGATGTTGTATTGCTGGAATGGGGTTAGGGAATGGAAGTGAAAAATAAAGGGAAAAAGATTTGGCGGTTGCATATTTTGATTTGAGGGAGAGGAAATGTCTTCCTCGCACATCAAGTATGAACGATATGAGGAATTTGTGTCTACGGGGTAGGATTTCTATCTCGAATTGGATCGAATCGAATACAATTGAGGGGGCTTACTGAAACGTTCTGATTTTAGAACGGAGTGGAGTAAGTAGGAGGAAGGTAGTTTTTACTTGGGCTTTGTGGTGGCTTGCCTCATTGGGGGTTGTACATGAGCTGGCGGAGAATGGAACTGATTTTGAGATGAATTGAGATTACCAGTAGTGGAAATTGGATAGTTCGGTGTTGAAACATCTATATCTTTACACTATGTTGTTTGTACTTGAATGTATATGCAGTGACACCCACATATACACATATGCCCGCACTCTCTTTACTTCTCTCTCTGTACTCTCACTCAGGGTCGTTCATTCCAAAGCACAGCATTAAAGCAAGCTGTAAGGCAGATTAAAGGAGGTGTAAAATATTGCCCATAGGAAAGTATCATTTCAATGGTTACTTTGCTTAAAATGAACATTTCGGGTAAACTACAGTAATGAGAAAGTGAATATGTTCCATCAGGGAGTTTGATTAAGCTGACGATTAGATTTGAACCTCTTCCTTTCTTTTCTCCATGTCAATCCAAGGGACAACAGCAAACAAAGTCTCCCTTTCGAATCACCTTGATTCGATATATTCCCTACTCCGGCGAAGCCCCCTCCGCCAAAGTATCAAAGCGCGCTCTCTGCCCCCTCCACTATTATCGACCTTTTTACCCAACCGCAGACGATACGTACCCTCATCAGTCTACTACTTCACCACTCCGGATCCCAACTTCATATCCTTCCCATCTCCCGAAAGCGTAATCAAAGCCGACCTAGAAAATCTTAAGCACTCTAAATGGGGCTGGGTCATCTATCGTTGCACCTACAATGACGACGAGGCGTGGAATCGCTTCAAGCAACTTATTAACCAATCTTCGCGGGACTTCATTGTCAGATCGGACACACCTGAGGTAGCTGAGAGCCTTGAGTGGACCTTTGTCGAAGATCGCAACGCTTTGGACAGGATGACGCCGCATCAGCTTCGAGCGCGCTTCAAAGCATGGGCAGCAGAAGGTTTTCCAGTGGAGCAACCGCACGCAGAGGATAATCCACGAGGGAGTGATGATATTTCACGATACACACTTTTTGTGCATGTGGATGAAGAGGCATTGAGAAGTGTAGTCGATGAGGGCCCAAAACCAATCAGTGTGCTGTTGGAGGGCCATGTGAACTTTGTATATGCGGATTGGAAACCCATGAGCGAGTGGTGTTCTGAGCATGGTGTGGTGGCTGGACGAGAGGATGAGGACGAAGTATACGAACCGATCGATGGATGCTGCGAGGAAGATGTTGGTTGGATGAAGATCGCAGCGCATATGGTCCGCCCCGGGTTTTATGTATTGATGAGTGGGCATTCAGACAACTGGTATGGTTTCTATCTGCGCCCGCCGGAGGTCGTCTACTACTGAGCACAAAAGTGGGTGTTCTACTTCCTACTTTCTACTTC
>LLKJ01000507.1:0-13519 GCA_002242865.1 Clarireedia sp. CPB17
GTGGAGGTGGGTGAGGGGGGAAGGAGGTGGATTTTTCTCTTGGAAAGTGAGTGTTTGATATGAGTTGGGACTTCTTTCAGAAGAAATTTTATGTTTGGTTTGCATGATGAGGCTTCACTTCCAGGTGCTGATGGAACGGCGGTGTTTGTTAAGGAAAGTATGGAGAGTATATCGGTTGATTGAATGAAAATGAGTACTTACGATTTGGTCGATGGTATGAATGAACGACAATAATAAGTCGGCACTATGAAAATGACAGCAAACTTCTATTCTACACAACGAGTATCATTTATTTGGCTGAAGAGAGGGTTTTTTTTAAGGAAGCGCTCTAGCACTTCTTAAGGAGAGTTTTTGAAAGTAGCAATCCCACGCTCATAAGTTGTCTATTTAGGATTGAGAGCTAAGCCGTATACTGCGATTTCGTTGCCAATGAGCATGATATATATACCCCTCTGCTGGGAAATAGTAAGGCGAATCATATGATACGATATTGATTATGTGACTGTATTCATACGCGGGTGAATGAAACTTCATCTGATCGTATGTCCCAAAATAATGGGTGAATAAATGAATGCTTATGCACTCGGTGCTCAGTAAGTGAATATGCGCCAAATCCAGCAAGTCGTTCTGGGTAGGGGAGGGAATATATAAACCACCCACTCACCAACCACTCACCAACAGGATATTACTTTCTGAGCCGGAGAGCCTACCTGACATCTGAAGTCTAGTCCTGTCGAAGCAAACTAGGGCCTTTTCAGTGCGGATATGTGCATCGGTGTAGTAGAATTGTTGATTCTCTGTAGCGCGAATAGGAGATATGGAGGACAGGGATGATGTTTCGGCCTAACTTTTCGTTGTCGTCCGGGTTTTCGTTGTCGTCCGAATTCTTGTTGTTATCCCAATTCTCGTTGTCGTTCAGTTGTTAAAATATATAATGAGTACTTGGTAGAAGAATGATAGCAAAATAGTGGAATTATTCTAGTATTAGAAGCATAAATGTAAACTAAATTCAACAAGATAAACGTCTATCTTAATCTTCTTTGCCTTGTAAACTTCCATACAACTTTCTCTCCATAATTCTTTTCGAACTCATATACTCCTCACCAACCACAAAACCCAGATGCGCATTCGAGACTTCCCGTACCTTAACTACATGTTTGTATGTTGACCATCGCTCAATACCCGCACAAGTATTTTCCAATGCCAACGATGGCGGAGAGTTGATAGCGAGCGTAAGGATCTCGCAAAAGGAATCAAGGATATTGCTACTCCATCCAGTCCATATAACAAAGGCCGTGTGGAGAAGAGCAAGTAGTAGGTGTAAGAGTAAAATGAAAAGAGCTAGACATCGTAAGACACTCTGGAGCGAATAGCTGTATCCATATCTAACGGCAGTCAGGTACAAAAGTGTAAATTCATCTGGGTCTGAGCCCACTTTGACATCTTGCGGACCTGAATAGGGTGACTTCCATATGACGTTTGATGCTGCTGCTGTTGCTTTTCCCGCAATTCCCCAGGTAGCGTCTGCATGGACTCTCGACATTGAGTCAGTGATGAGGGCTGTAAGAATTACTCCAGTCAGTACAGCTAAGTAGCTTGGTCTGCGGCCGTCGTAGCCGCCGGTCCATCCCAGAGTCGAGAGATCCACCTCGAGCTCCAATGGATGGACAGACCAATCATTGTCAATGTGAATAATATCAGTTCCTTTGAATAATACATCGACAGCTGTGTATGACTGCCAGAAATGACTATCGGAATAATCTATGCTAATAGATTCAACACTTTGGCTCTTTGACGGGTCGAAAGTGAGCCATGAAACTTCCCAAGTGCCGAAAAAAGAACATGCGATAATTTGGAGTACTTTAAAATCAGTGTTGTTTTTCTTTTCCCATGAGGTTATTTCGACGAGCACAGCGCCTATAGAAGGCGAGCCGATTCGGTCATTTGGAGACTTCACCCATTGTACTGAGCGTGCTCCGGTGAATCTTCCGGAAGATTCTGCTGACTCCCATACTTCTTTGAGCTGTTGTCGCGCATCAGCATACCAGTACTGGCCATCGGCGTACGTGAATCTGAACTGGAAGTCGTCGAGAGACTCGTATCCGTCTGGTACTCCATTTGTTACATTTAGGAAAGACGAGGCACACTCTGTGGTTATTAGCGGTGCTGGAATCAATTCATAATCTGCAAGTGCCAACACAAAATTGGTTTTTTCGTTCTGGGCTATATAATCATCGGCCATTGCTGTGAGAATTGATCCGGGGAGATATGATGTGCTAAGTCCGAGGATGCGATTTGCTACAAAATCATCTGATTCGTTATACGCATCTGAGTCGATTGAAGTCCAATTTGCTGCAACTCCAACGAATCGGTTCTCTAAACCTTGTCCGGACATGCTGATATTCCACGACGTTTGCGACTCGAAGCGCGAATCCGGGCTGATAGAGTTGAGCTCTTGCAGGATTGTCAACCAACCTGCCTTGACATCAGGCGTGGACACGAAGTTTCTTACTTCTTGTGAGTCAAACGTAGGAATGCTTGACATATGGATGTGCGGAGGCCATAGACTAGACTGATTTCCCCATATGCATATGACTGGAACGGATTGATGACCACTTCCTTCCATATCGAAACTCCACCAGTCCAGAGAGGGTAACATCAGAATGGCAGATGCTGGGCCACTCGAAGCTGCTAGTATTATCAAAATAACTGCAATACTCGTAGTCGCAAGCAGTTTTCTGTCCAGACCGCCCCGAAAGCCTACTGCCCAAAGTTCAGGTCTAAATAACGTTCGAAGCTCTGTGATTTTGGAGGCGACATGAAGGCTTCCTAAGGGTACACCCTCCCTACTGACTGTGTATTGAATAAAGAATAGAGCCATCGCTGATATGGAGGCGCCGATAAGAACTTCGTGTAACTTTGCAGCGAATTGAAGTGCATCAAGCATGATGTTTATTCTCATCTCCACGACAAAGCTACTGCTGAATCCAATATAAACGTTCGAAGCATTCAGGCATACAAGAGCCAAGGTGACCAGTGCAGGAATAATATGGACTGCACAAAAGCTGAACGCAATCCATCGTCCTTGACGAACCGCCTGCTTTGGATGTTCGTAACGCGGCTTTGGGCCCCTGGTATAGATGCGGGTATATCGAAGAGGTCCGCAAAAGATTCCAATAATACTATCAAAGCGCATAATTGATTGTGAGGAGATGATAGGTTTTGTGAGTATATAGTTGCAGATATAACTGGATTTATATCTTGGATAAGTTGCTGTCAGATACTGAGCACAAAGCTTACAACTGTCCCTCATGCCTTGTATGAGCACCGAGTTGCGAAAGTATTTAAAAGTACATATGCGCCATAAGCTGTGTATTTCTTTTTGGGGAGGCACAGGTTTGAAGAAATGTTCAGGAGTAAACATGCGCCGCAAGCTGTGTATCTGCAAGGGTTTGAAGACCTACATGTGCCACAGACGCAATCCAATCGCCATAAATAATCCAGTCAGATTGCATATCACATCTTCGAGGCTGATACAGTTTTGGCATGATCCCGCCCCCAAAGCAACCACACACTCCACAATCTCGGATCCTCCATCCTTTTGATTTAGGCTAATAACACCGGTGATACGTCACAGCCTTGCCCTGCATACGTTACCAGGCAGATTTTAGATACAGTCTCACTGGGGGCCGGCGGTAACTGACGCCAGTTTATGGGTGGTGAGCGCATTTTACTTACACTCAGAATAAAGTGTCAATTTTGGGATCTCATTTGTTTCTTACGATCTGGAACCTCCCACAATTCCCATCTGCATATGCGATGAATATATGGGAGATTCCAGACATGCAAATGACAGCGAAATGCCATCAACGACTGAACCACTCAGTTCGAAATGACGGAGTGGAAGAACGACAACAAAAGCATTCGATCAACGATGGAAATGGTCTAGATGTGTATAGAGTAATACCATCTCCTTCCTTTGACTGCCCTCTCGAAGCCACTACTGAATCAACGGGACGAGCACTTGAAGAATGCCCCCCTGCGAACTTTAGCTGGTGGAAGTTAGCGAAGTCTACAGAGAAAACTACGTGGGTGAGGGGTTTATATAGTACCCCAGCCGACGCTCGTAGGTGAATAATCGCCATTCCAAAGTAGTCAAAGAAGTGAATGAGCGAACCAGTGGTGAATGGAGCAAGGAAGTAACCAACACACATTCTTTCCCTGCAGGTAAGAATCCAGATGCTGCAGTATAAAAAGACCCGCATGTTGAATATCTTCAGAACCATGCAACTTGCTAAACATGTCTCTAGCAGATTTCCATGATTCTGTGCTTCTAGATCGATCCGACGGTGCGTTTCCCCAGATAGTAGAAAGAAAGTACAACTCAACAGCCTCAGATACCCTCGTCTTCTATATAATGTGATAATGTGATAATGTGACAAGGAAGAAATATACAGTTTGATGATTCTCACGAGTGGCAGTGAAACTATCCATCCCCGCTGTCATTTCTCGCAGTCCCGAAATACCAAGAAAACCTCGTCCTAAAAGTCTCACGTCGTGGCAGGAGATAATGGCCTGCATTCACGCTCAATAGACGAGCTTTTCCTCTGAAGGCATTAGGTTGAGACATGCCAGGTTACAGTTGAGAGTTAATGGAAGGTGTTTGGATTATTTATAGAGCTCGATTCGCAGAAGTCGAAGAAACATTCGCCTTTCGACTAGTGAATGCAATCTGGCTGATGTTCACATGACATAAACGTGGGGTTCTAGCTTGGAAGATAGGTCGAATTGGTAAGTCTTAGACAGTAAAAGCAGTCAGGGCCAAAATATGCGGATGCGTGGTCGCGGATTAGAAAGCTGCAGCTGGGCACTTCTTAAGACGACAGGACTTGGGAGGTTCGACTTGGACCGGCGTTAGGAAAATTCAGAAGGGGCATTTAGGTGTGGTGGGGAGGAATCCTGCTGGATTGGCCGTGAACTTGGCTAATATAAGTGTGATGAATGATCTTGTATGAGCGCTGTCGAATTCACACGGATGATGCAGAATCAGTCAACGGATTCACAGACCTTAGGATCAGGTATTGGTAAAGCAACTGCAAAGAACCCTAGTTGAGACACCTAAATCCTGATAAGCAATAATGGACCAAAATCTCCATAGTAAGGCCGAAGCCTTTGCCAAGGCCTATATGAGCAGGAAGTATTTCCATAATGCATGGGAATTTGTCCTTAACTTAAGTTGGAGTACTTGGCTATGATGGCAATGCACCATTGTTCTATGGTAAACCAGATGTATATGGCTCTAAAACTGGAAATCTTTCATCCACAGAGTCCAAAAACCCAACGCCATACCACGGCTCACGTTTCTGGACCACCAGTTCTCGATTTGGCTTGAGCGGTTCATCCCATTGCCCTGGAATACCCGAACCGAGTCTAGTATTCCTCAAACTCTCGTCTACAAGTGCTAAGCACATCGCCGTGCCATCCTCCTGGCGAGGGCAGTTGGGCTCGCATAAGTAGCACGGGTCCAGATGTGAATATTCGGGGCTGAGTTCATTGCTGACTTTAATCAACAAGCCGGCATCGTCTTCGTAGGAAAACTGAATATTTATGTCCCGACAGCAGTGTTGGGTATGCACTTCTTCTCCCAAGAGATGTTGTTCAAGAATGGCATACGACTTCAAATCGATTCCATGACTTTGCAGAAGTTCTAGCCATTTGGCCATCAGGAGATCTGTCAACCCGGGAAAGTTTCCACAGTCGTATGTTGCAATTCTGTAAACTATTGAGATCGTCCAGCGGTTTTCCCCCAAGGGTGACAAGAGGAAGTTTTGAAGTGCATCGTAGTCGTTCAACGGTGGCAAGTTTTCGAGGGCTTTTGTTACCAGATACGCATCGATGTCGCTGGTATCCTGGCGCGGCCCCCGCTCCGCCCATCGACCACAGGTTGGTAGTACAAAGCTGTTATGTAGCCATTTTATTACCACCCCCACGAGCAGCTTGTATCGTACATAGAATGTGCTGTTAAGTCTAACACTTATTTGTCTTCCACAAGTGTAGAGAAAATCGGCATACTCCGTGCTCATTGTTCTTGACCGGTTCAGCATAAAATAAATCCGGCTCATCCAATATTTCATTTGGTCAAGGGTCATGAACTGAAAATTATCGTTAAGAGTCAATCGCCAGCTGTCCATATTCCACGGCATCTTTCCAGCTTGGAAGCCATATTCGTAGAAATCGAATCCAGCTCCACAGATTGCCGTCATGCATTCCACTGAATCATCCGCATGTTCAAAGGCAACCCTAAACTTTTATGAGTAATTCATGTTAGAGTCTATCTGTTCCTCACTCACCTATTACAATCATTTCTGAGATATACATCGCAGCCATACTTTAGAAGCAACCGGCAGGCTTTCTCGGAGTTACCCCAGCAAGCATTCTGGAGCTTTTAGCTTAAGATCCTCTTTTTTTATTAAAGAAAAGGTGATTACATGTAATAGAGAATCTCCATTCTCGTCTACATCGTGGATAGATGCCTCCCCACGAAGTAAAAGTGACTCAAGACCGTCAGCATCATCTCGGTAGCATAAAGCGAAAACTTTGGAATCAGAAGGCCGTCGTCGAACTGCGTTTAAGGTCCAGCTATCAAACCTGTCCGTTGTGCTCAATTTAAAGCCTCTACAGTATGTTGTTATTCCCATCAATAATTGTATAACATATGACGACCTAACAACAGTCGTTTCTTTCTTTGTAAATTCCGTGTTATCTTCGAAACTATCTTGCATTATCATGAACGTCGACGAGATTTTCCGGAGAGATAAGACGCCTAGAAGGAAGTTTACACTAGAGGAAGTGTGTGACCTTTGGACGAGACGATTGTTTTGACTGGCCTTGGCCTCATTCCATGGGAGAATCGTTATGTTAGGTTCAACTTGTTGATGTGGCCCGGCAGCAATAGTACGAGTCTGTGCTTCTAGAACCCGAATACTACACTGTCCAGGGACTTCGGATAATATCGATCTGTGCAGTTAGTGTACACTCCAAGGGTTGCCTTCACTCAAAAACTACGGGGTGTACTATTCATGAAGGACTCAAGTTTCCAACTTGGAGAACGTAGTCGCTTGACGCATACAGATGGTGGTTCAGCCGTAAGATTCTAACCATAAATTCCAATCCCGCTTTGCTCACTCAAAATTCGCAGGAAAAAGTATACGAATATCGAAATTTGAAGCTTGCTCACAACATACTTGCACCCTCAGGAGACGGGTACTTACTTCAGACTTCGCAATTCAAGAGTATGGATCATTCTCTCGATCCTCGTCAACTTCTTTCTCATCTTGGAAACCTTCTCGTCCTTGAGTGCAATCTGGAGCTTCGCCCAGTGTCGTTTGACCGTTGAAGTAGACGAGGCTAACTTGCCCGACAGCTTGTCAACTAAATCGGTTATTTCCTTAAGATCTTCTTGCGCCAATCTCATTGCGATCAGGTAGTTGTCCTGTATTTGAGAGGGAATTTGTCCAGACTTAAAGTCACGCTCGATGTCGTCGAAAATGTTTGCTAGTAGGGACGACTCCTGTGAAAGTCGATTAATGTCTTTGGGGGCATCTTGAATAGAACCCCAGAAAGCAGCCACTTTTCTTAAAGAATCCGCACACTGGACAGCTAGAGTTCCGACACTGATTATGCTTGCGGCAAAGCTGAGGGGGTCCATGGATTGCGAGGTATGCTTATAGTGGAGTAGGAAAGTTGCAAGAAGAAGAAAAGAAAGTAAGGAAAAGAAATGCGAAGAGCTTGGAAATAAGTACAATCAGCCTTGCCTCACTTACTTATTCTGGAAGAACGGATACAACCAGGTGCATCGTTGTGGGGCGGGTGCAGGTGGCTATGTGCTTATCGTCAGCAAATCACACGAAGACACCACAATTTACGGCAATGCAAATTAAGACCTAGCCGCATTTGCCAATGACAAGAGAAATATTCTCCATCGTATAGAGTATGATGCTATTAAACTTTTGGTCGATTCGAACATAGATCAGATCATCCACTAGCTTTTAATTCAGCCTCAACCTCTTCCATAACGATGGTTCGGACACCCCCCCAACCAGCATCTTTTGGTACATCCCTGACGCGTTTCTCCTTGCTTTCTAACCCGACAAATTCTTTTGGAAGCACAGCATCAAAAGTGAAATCCTTCTCGTCTTTCAAGGCCAAATCGACCGCATTTGCGAATTTCGCTGGGTGTGCTGTCGCCAACGAAACATGATATGTTTGTGGCGATCGAGAGATAGACCGTAACGAGGCTGCTACACCAATTGCTGAATGTGGGTCTAGAACATAACCACCCTTTGACGTTGTAGCTGCTGAAGTATAGAAGTCTTTAATAGTGGTGATCGTTTCCTTGTCACTAACCCTTTCGCTCTCGAAATCTCGACTAGCGGTCTTTAGAATCTCTGAATGGACATTGAATCCACCTTGCGACTTCAGCTGCTTCAGACATGATTCGACCTCCTGCCCAGCTTGCCTTTTGTTCCATTCATCGTTCATGCCGGCGGCAGCTGCAAATTCGTAGGCTAAGAACCACAGCAATCGCTCAAAATTACTCGAGACAAGAATGTCCATGGCGGGGCTCAGTGTCTCCTTAACGCCATCTTCATGCGCTTTAGCTCCATCCTCGGCGATGCCACCTTCGGCTTCCCGACCATGCACAGCCTTCTTCTCGTAGTGGCCGGTCTTCCAGAATCGATCCAGAATGTCATTCTCGTTTGTCGCAACCACAAGCTTCTCGGCTGGTAAGCCCATGCGCTTTGCAAAGTACCCTGCCAAGATGTCGCCAAAGTTTCCAGTAGGAACAACGAATCTAACTTTGTATTCGGGTTTGTAAGAGGGTGACTTGAGGAGGGAGAAATATGCGTGGAAGTAGTATGTCGTTTGTGCCAAAATTCTTGCCCAATTGATGGAGTTAACAGCACCGAGGCTCATCGTCTCGTTGATTTTAGGATCTGCGAAAAGAGCTTTGACGGTATCCTAAGGGGTGTCAGATATATATGAGCAAGGGTGGTAGTGCTATTTATGACTCACCTGGCAGTCATCAAAAGTTCCTTCGACGGCGAGATTGTGCACATTGGCATCAAGCACTGTAGTCATCTGGGCCTCCTGTATGGGGCTAACTCTACCCTTCGGATGAAGAATGAAGACAGAAACGTCCTTCTTGCCCCGCAGACCGTAAATAGCAGCGGATCCGGTGTCACCACTCGTAGCTCCAACCACAGTCAAATGGTGCCTATCCCTCCCAGTTTTTCCCTCATTTCTCCTCACAAGGAAGTATTCGAAGAGATTTCCGAGTAGTTGTAGCGCGACATCTTTGAATGCGAAAGTGGGCCCGTGGAACAATTCTAGGAGGTATAGATTGTCCTTTTCATTAAGGGGAACTAGAGGTGTAGTTTCTGGTGCGCGAAATGTAGAATAGCTTCGATTGATGATGTCCTTTAGATCTGCAGATGGAATTTCTGATGAGGATATATAAAGAGAGAGAATTTCGTATGCGAGATCAGAGAATGATAGGTCTTTCCACCGTGTTTGCCAGTCTTGTGGTAGGGAGGGAATTTCTTCTGGAATGAAAAGACCACCATCGGCAGCGAGACCCTTCAGGACAACTTCTTCGAAGGACAACTATGTCGAATTAGCCATAAGTTGATTAGAATTTAATTGGAAAGAGTCGCATACGCCATATGATCCTCCTCGAGTGGATAGATATCTTTGGGATGAAGTGTGAGTCTCGTCGACTGGGGTATCTGGGGAAGTAGCTGTGGGTGCCTTTCCTGTGGGCACAGCCAAACCGACAGGTGTAGTATGATCAGACATCGAAGCTGATAATGTTGCCGTATGTCAAATATGTGAGGACAGGAGGGAGTGTTGAAAGATTGAAGAACAATGACTCGAGTAATGTTCATCAATGGATCGGTGGAATAAAAACTCACTCCGGCATCGCAATGCCCCGCCATTTTACGGTCCACACTCCACTCTCCACCACTACCAGAAGCTCCCCGCCCTGAGAACCTCATGCTGGATTAAATACACCTCCAACTCTCACTCAATTGAATTGTAGAGCGTTATATATCCTCCATTTGGGACTTGGAATACATCGTCGCGCGCAATTCACGTGCCGATAGCAATATTCAGAAGTATTTTATGTTATGGAGCAGACAACACGAGTACTGTACCAACAATGTGTTCATCCGTACTGGGTTTAGTTCTATGGCGCTGGCACGTCAGCTGAAGCAACAAGCCCTTCTATCGGACCATATCTTGCTGCCGCAATGAACTAAGCTCATCATCGTCGCAACGCAAATGAGTGATTGAACAGACAACCCATTGGGAGCAGTATCTCTTATTATCGCTTGCTGTTCGCATCTCTTGTCGTCGCTCATTGTCAAATCTGTCCACCTGCAAGATGTCCAGCTCGTTCTTTGCAGACTATCACGCCTGGCTGGACTTCAAGGAAAAGGCTCTACCTGCAAATATATTTGGCTATCTACTTCTACAATACTTCATCCGATACTTCAAATGTGAACCATTTGATACCGTATGCTACGATGATCCAAAGGAGATTGCAAGATGTGGCCCATTGGGGACAAGGAAGTTCCTCAAAGAGCCTCTGCCAGAGCGGACAGGTCCACGGCCTGAAATGGGCAAATGGGTAGTACCTCACAGACAAGTGTCCCAGTTTGGAGAAAAGGACATGCACAAGGTATTTGGTTTTCTTCTTTCCATGCATTTTTGACCGCTGATATATTCTTGGCAGCGCCTTGACCAAACCATAATCCATCTGGCCAATGTCCACTCCAACCACATCGTCATCACGACATCTGCTCTCGAGGGACATGGCGATGCCCTGTTGATCGCAGACAAGATACCGACACCTCATCGAGTCGCTGCAAAGACGAAACGAGAAATCGCACACGTTCATACAGCAGGAAAGAACGTCGATTATTCAATGCATGCGGCACTCAGTCCACAAGATTGCAAAGAGGTGATAAACAAAGGCTGGGGAGAGCGGATGACATTAGCAGGGACACTCAAGATGCCGAGCGAATACTTAATGATTTATACGCCAAGAAACGAAGAGGAATTGAAAGTGGTGAAGATGATAATTGAGGCCGCGATTGGGTTCATGACAGGCACTGACAAAGTGGAAAGTTTGAAGGTGGACTAGCAATCGACGCACTTCAAATCGTGGCTGCAGTCAATAATACCGACGAATCGCTCATCATCATCTACGGGTTGAAGCTCCGAAAACTCCGGGCCAAAGAGTCTCCCAAAGGATCGAGAACTCGGGCCTTCAATTGGACGACCATGGTCATTGAGTCCCCAACGTTAATTGGCTTCCAATTCTTGGGAAGATCAACCAGGCCAACCGGGTCTGTGTGATAAATGCCAAAGCGGGGTGAACCCCAGGGTTTCGTACATCCACACCAAACGTCGAACAAGCCGGTTACCATCTTGTCGGAATATTTCCGACGTCGAGTCTGGCACGAATCATGGCCGAAATGCTGATTTTCGTTCGTCACTTCCCCTTAGCACAATCAGTTTTCACCAGAATATACATCGTGGAAGTTATTCATCTATTCTGTGTAGGAATATGTATCTTGCTGTTGGGCTAATCAATAAAGACATCGCTTGCACAAGTTGTTGATGCATAATTTATTCAAAAGGATTTGTTTTTGTCTTATCTATGCTAATGTTTAAGCAATCAATCGATGAAAACAGTGCAGACAGACGCCGATACCTTCGAGCTGATCCTGTATCCATCCCGACCTATCCATATTCCGTCCAGGCTCGCGCCATCCATATAGTTTGATACCCGGACCCTCCGATCCATCTTCCCAAACATTTATCGCCCAACCATGGTATCCATTTATCCAACCCCCAAAATATGCAAAATGCAAACCAAAAAGCATCCAAAAGATATCAAAACGCTTTCCACCGAAACCCATTACTATGCCGAGATCCAAACACACTTCACGCCCGAACTTGTACTCCCCGACACACTCCATGACCGAAAAATTACTACACGCACCACCCGACAAATTCAAACAGACAAAAGAGAGACAACAGCCGGTGCAGCACCATCCAATCACAAAGGATAAAGATGGTATTTCCCATCAACAGGATACAAATCATCCTCCGCATCTCCAATCACTCTCCCACTAACACTTGACGCCGGTGACCTAACCTCAACTTCTCCCCTGACATACGGCACTGCAGTTGCGCTTCCACTTGTGCTTCCATAAACGCTCTTCATGCTCATCCTCGGATAGCCTTGTGGCGCCGTATACCCGCTTGGTGATCCAGGACCATAGCTCACACTTGGTCTCCTCGCTCTAGTCGGTGCTGGGGCTGGCGCAAATGGATTCGGATCTCTGTCTCTCGACGATGGACTTCTTCTCTCCTCGTCGCGGAAGCTGCTGCGGATTGGGTTCGGATCTTCATCGAAGTCGAATTGGCGTTCGCCGCGGTACGAAGGCGATGAGGGTATGAAACTCGTTCTTCTCTCTCTCGTTCCGTGTTGTGCTCGCAACCGCTCTTCTTCTCGCTCTCTCGCTTTGCTATCACGTTCTTTTTCCCGTCGTGTCATAGGCGGAGTATTTCTCTCCACCGTCACAGGAACTCTCTCCCGGTCTTTCTTTTCCGGAATCGGGATATTCCCCCCTCGGACCCGTATCCCGTCTCCATCGTCCCGGACCCGCTCTTTAACTTTCCCCTCTAGCTCCTTGATCATTTGTGCCATGCGCTCCTGCTCCCGTCGCATCTGCTGCTTCTCCCGATTCGACTCCTGCAAATCGCTCGACAGCTGCCGGTTTTCGCGCTCTAGCGATTGCACGCGGTCTTTGAGGATGTATAGCTCGTTGACGCTGCGTTGCTGGGTCGCGGAGGCGGGAATTGGGATCGGGGATGCGGTGGATGATGTTGAGGCGTTGGATGAGCCGACCCCGCTGTCGGAGGCTTGGGGGCGTGTGCTACTGCTGCTGGTGCTTGTGTGGATGGAGATGCTTGGTCGGCGGGTACTGGATGGTTTAGTGTTGGAGGAGGATACAGGCGGGCGGGACGACGATGAAGAAGGTGCGGTGCGGTCGCCGACCACGGAGGATCCTTTGGTCGAGGGCGTGTAGTGCACCTTCTTGGGTGGTTTCGATGACGATGACATCTTGGCGGTGGTGTATGTGTATAGGTTTTCGTCGGCGTACATGCGTGTGTGTATGCGTGCAACAGTCAGATTCTCTGCTGTTTGTTTTGTATGGGTGAGGTTTGTGTAACGCTGTGCTGAGCAGAGAAGTAGTCGAATCGGAAGCGTGTGTATGCGATGCGATGCGATGTAATGTAATGTGATGTGATGGGCCGACCGACCGGATTCTAACAATTGGATGTTTTGTTGAATATAAAATTCTTGGTAGCAAATGAGAGTGATTCGAATCAGTGAACAGAAATGTTTGAAGTATTTGAGCGATCAATCAATCAATCAATC
>LLKJ01000511.1:0-40791 GCA_002242865.1 Clarireedia sp. CPB17
CGTCTTCCCGTCTTCTCGTATTCACGGCTTCTCGGTGGTCTCTGTCTCCCAATATCCCTTCATTTCACACCACCCTTTGCTCATTCACTCACTCCCCCCAATCCTCCTTCCCCTCATGTCCCTCAACCTCTCTTTCATCTCATCTATCCCATCCCTCTATTCCTCACCCACCACATCCACATCTCAAACCACCCGCCACCAACCCACAAGCGCGAGATCCTAAATCCGTTTACCGAGCACCCAAACCACCCACCCTAATCCGCATGCGTCTAGCGCCATGCACTCAAAAGATCATCCCCGGAAACAATGAACGGAGCCTTGCCCTACCGTCCTGTACGATTCCGATGTGGTTCTGCTGGCTGCTGCTGCGCGGATATTGCTGCTACAGTCACATTACAGACTTACAGTACGCCATTTACAGGACCTATGTAGCACCAAGGGGACAGATATCCCATCGTAGCTTCCTCTCCATCTTCAGAACATAAGCACTTGTGATGGAAAAGTCGCCACTCTTTGGCTGGGGAAAAGGCAAGCTGATACTTCGTACATTCTCAGTTAGCCAGTAAGCGTGTGGAATTCGGCTCAAGAAACGGTCGAGTCATCCGAGCGGAGATAGGGTAGGACTGACTCTGGATTTAAGCAACAATCCAACACCGCTTTATCTGTCGTCGTGAGGTTAGATTAAATGCTTCCCACAACACCCCACCCGTAAATGAAGACAGATCCTCAAACGGCTGTCAATCTATCCAACTAATAGGCATCTCAATCATCACGCTCCAAAATCTCGGAAAATCACAAGTTAATACCCATCGGTAATATTTAACAATATACGAATTAATGGTCAAACGCCTTCTAAACAACAACAAGCATGCATTCTATCCCACCCAACAAAGGTGTGTTGTTTCCTGCTTCCCCGATCCACCCGCGACCTCCTCAGTTTTAGTTCGAGGTTGGCGCTTGGGACCGTGCCGCGCAAGCTACATGTCTTGTTGTCCGGTCCGGTAATGCATCAAATCAAACTTTTGTTTGCATTCAATCTTGAGTACTGGTAAGCAGTATACTCTTTAAACAGCACCTGCCGACACCATCTTCTTCCTCAGGTGGTTCTTGTACTCTGCAATCGATCCGTCCCATCTGCGAATTGTTCGGTTCTCGCATACCATGATGTCTTTAGCAATCTTGTCAAGTAATCTATCATCAGTTAGCAATTATGATCCATGTAAAAAAGGCACAGGAGTCTATTTACCTGAAATCGTGAGACACAACAACAACACCACCAGTGAAAGCGTTAATGGCATCAGCCAAACTGTCAATTGTAGGGATATCCAATCCATTGGTAGGTTCATCCAACAACAGCATGTTAGGTCCGTCAATAGCCAACAAGGCAAAAACAATTCTGGACTTCTGTCCTTCAGAAAGAGTTCCCATCAACGCAGTTTGAGATTCACCACTGAGACCATACTTTCCGAGTTGTTGACGCCAGTATTGATAATCTTGACTCTTGCTTGAATACTTGTCTCGGACGAAGTCTAATGCTGACTTGGTAAGATCCAATTGTTCTGACGAATGTTGACTGTAAACACCCATCTTCAAGTGAGTGTGACGGGAAACTGTTCCACCAGTAGGAGAGAGCTTTCCGGTCATCAGACGGAGAAGAGTAGATTTTCCAACACCGTTGGGTCCGACAAGAGCTGTACGAGAGTCCATATCCACACCGAGATCAAGATTTCTGTAAAGATCGTCCTTAGAGTCACCAGAGTATGAGAAGGTAACATCATCAAAGGACAAGACTGGGGGTGGGAGCTTCTCGACATCCGCGAAACGGAAAGTGAAGACACGGTCTTGCTCTACAGGTTGGATGAAACCATCGGCTTCCATCTTGTCCAAAATCTTTTGTCGGGATTTGGCTTGTCGCACCAAGTTGGCATAGGTACCCGCAGAAGCAATGAACTTCTTAATGTGAACGATTTCATCTTGTTGCTTTTGATAGGCCTTCATTTGGTTGATTTCCTGTTCGGATCGGGTCTTCGAGTAGGAATCGTAGTTACCACCATAGTAGATGAGTTGCTTTTGACGCATATCGATCATGTTGCTACAGACACCGTTGAGGAAATCCATACTGTGGGAAACCAACACAAGAGTGCGATCCCATTTCTTCAAGTATTCTTCCAACCACACGCAAGCTTCCAGATCCAAATGTGCAGTAGGGTCATCGAGAAGAAGAAGAGAAGGCTTGACGAAAAGAGCTTTAGCCAAAGCCACACGCATACGCCAACCTCCGGACATATCCTTTGTCTTCTTATGGATGGTGACCTTGTTGAAACCGAGACCGGTCAAGATGAGAGATGCACGAGTAGAGAAAGTCGAAGGATCCATGGTGTCCATACGCTGTGATATGTTAGCTGTGGCCAAGATGGTTGACTGAAAGAGGGTTCGTGCATAGGCTTACTTCGTAAAGATCTAAAAGAACGGGACTTTCGGGTCCTTCTTCCTCCAAAAGTCGCTCTGCCTCCTTATCCAGTCTGTCCATCTCGTTTTCTGCTTCCCTAACGACCCATTCCAGGGCACCCAAGTCGCTGGGTGGCGCACCCTCGTTCAACAAGTAAATATCGATGTGGTCTGGGATAGGATATTCGCGCTTATCGATAGCTTTGAGGAGAGTGGACTTTCCGCAACCGTTCTCACCCAACAAACCGTATCGTCGACCATATGATAACTCAAGGGTGGTATCACTGATGAGAACACGACCGTGGAACACCAAGGATGCAGAGGTAATTTTTACATCACGACTCTGTTTGAGAGAGCTGAGAACACCAGTTGTAACACGATCGGAGAGACCATGTTCATCCATCTGGGCTGCCAACCTCTTCACTTCATCCATATCTTTTGTCGCAGGTTGGTCCTCATCGGGAAGAATATTTCCCTCTGCATCGAGCAGAGGTTCTTCGCCAGGAGTTGTTGTACCAGACCCAGCCTTGGAGCCAACCTTTGATCTTGAGGCGACAGTCTTCTTTGGAGCCTTTCCTTCGGCGGCTCTCTTGGCCTCACGAGCTGCTTTTGATGCTGAAACCATTTTTGTTGACGCTTCGAAAATCTAGTAATGTATCGTAGGAGAATTATCTCAGTTGCGTGTCTGCTCCTCGAGTCGACCTTTTTTTCAGGTTTATCGGAGAGTGGTGGGGAGAAATCTCTTGGTGGGGTTTTCTCAGCACTACGAAATTTATTTATCGATTAGCGCGCACTGCAAGTGTACGTTTTTTGCCTGGAGTGGCTGATGAGGCAATGACTTCTGTTGGTTGGAGCGGGTTCGATTTTGCAGGAGGATTTGATACTTACCTACAAAGAATTCGGTGTATATTTCCAATGAAGAAAACTTTGCAAATTTTTGCTGAGATTCTACGAGTAAGTAAGAAAAAAGGATGAACAGACTTTGTCCACTCACAGCTCTCTTAATTCGCATTCCAACTCTTCAGGTGGAAACTCTCTCCCAGCAAAAGTGGAGAACCACACAGAGTCTGACGTAGAATCACGTGCCACACTCATTCGCCGACAACCTCGAATTTTCTCAATGTTTGCAGATTGTCGAACTATGTGCGCCCCTCCGGAAATGCGAGGATGATATTTCCCTTCTTGCTGAGGGCTTGATACACAGTCGTAGTAAGTACCTCTGAGAGAGACTTTGGCCAGCCCAGGATTATGAAGTCCTCCAATTACGGCAGGTAATTGTTGTCAATCATGTAACAAGTCCATCGATCTCAGCTTAGGCATCTTCTTTCCTACGAGGTTTCGAATGAATAAGATGACTACCAGTGGCTTTCAAATTCCCAGGCGATGCTTCTCGTCGGTCGTCAGACGATACTCCAAGGCTTCTTCAAACTCTTTCCAAGCCGTCACGATGTCGACCCCGCACACTGAGCAGGAGCTTGCAAAGGACTCGCAACTCCCGTTGAGTAAACGTATCTACATTTTAGGCATTGGAAACTTGGGGAAGCTATTCGCGCACGCTCTAGCTACGGGCCCTTCTCCACCACCTGTCACCTTACTTTTCCACCGTCCAAACTTACACGAAGAATGGGTGAGGGATGGAAGGACGATCGAAATTATTCACAATGGGGTATCGCAGAAGGGAGGAGTGTTCGATGTGGAGCCTATTGACACCGCTAGTGTTATAAACCATCTTATCGTTACGACAAAGGCTCAGCATACTGTCAAAGCTATTCAGTCAATCAAGCACCGTCTACTTCCTTCCTCGACATTACTATTTCTACAAAATGGGATGGGAACAGTTGATGAAGTAAACGAGAAGGTGTTTCAGCGTCTACCAGAGCGACCTAACTATCTAATTGGCATCACCTCTCATGGTGTTTACAGCAATGGGACATTCTCTTCCGTTCTTGCTGGTCGTGCAACTGCCACAGTCGGATCAGTAGCCTCCTCTCAAGCCAACGACACAGCACTAGACTCACCCAATACTGGAATTCATAATTATTTGTTAGATCAAGTCCGACAACCCGAACTCCTAAATGTCAAGCAGGTCTCGCACGACCAAATATTGCAATTGCAACTCGAAAAGCTCGTGATGAACGCTACGATCAACCCCCTTACTGTCATCTTTGACTGCAAGAACGGCGAGCTATTTAAGATAGAGGAAGCAACTCAATACATGGAAAAGCTACTTGCTGAGGCCAGCCAGGTTATCTACCTATTGCCAGAATTGGCTGGCCGCCCTGAAGTGAAAGAGAGGTTTTCAACCACCCGACTCAAGCAAATCGTCTTAGATATCGCCAATGTAACTGCTCGGAACACAAGCTCTATGCGTCAGGATGTGCAGGCAGGCAGAAGGACGGAGATTGACTACATCAACGGGTATATTGTCAAAAAAGGAAAAGAATTCGGTGTCAGGTGTCCGGTTAATGAGGGTTTGGTGCAACAGGTCCGAGAGATAGAGGGTAGACAGCAATCGTCTGCTACTTGAATGATTCTATTGGAGCTGTTTTAGAGCGTCCGCCAGAGGAGTTACATGTCTCCATCACGAAGATTGATGGGTAGGGAATAGCCACGGTTCCATAATTTACTACTGTGAAGGGCATTCTGTAAGACAACGGCTTCTCGAAAGGTTGCTAATAGTTTTCCTTGTGAATGCCGAGCATGCTTTTATGGTTTCACATCGGCTGATACAATGCAACAACTGAGGGCGTGGAGAGCAAATGTTGCACACTGATTCTCGGGACGGCTTAAATGAAGCTGTATTACATGGCTCGCATCTACCAAGGCATCATCTCGGTTCACCCACAACCAACCAAACATGAGTAAATTGAACTCGATTTCAATTATCTCATTACTGTCCAATGCAAGTATAAAGTCCAAAGGGTAGCCCAGATCTACAAAGACACTCTGTGAAAAGACAAATTCCTCGATACATTCTCAACTTACTATTTTTCTTGTTTTCTACCGTTTTCTGTCCCGACTATCCAAGTGGTGCTCGGTTCCGCGTCAATTACTATGTTCTTAGACCTCCTCCAGCCTTCCTTACAACCCAGCACCATACATCAAGCTTGCAAATTCCAGGTTCACTGACTACTTGTGTTTGCCAAGTGGGCTCCTGACGTCTTCGTGTCTGCGCGATTCATTTGCATAAGAAGGCTAAAGTGCTGGTGGCATGGCCTACGGTAACTGCACATTTGGTTATCGGAATTATCGTCAGGAGATCAGCCGGTTGATCGCGCCGGTTAGAATGATGATATGATTTATATCTTGGTGTAGAGCTCAAGTTGTGCTACCCCTGGACGGTCGTTGTTGCACGTATGGAAAAATACGTTGGTGGCAAGCTGCCACTTATGCTACCGGTACGCCAATGTCATATCTTCAAGTACAATAGTTTGATTGGAGATTCCTTCCAATCCAATGGGAGGAACGAAGCCCCTCACTGGGGCTTAACCTTCCATATAGTCTACGTCTTCCATATAGTCTACGTCTTCCATATAGGCTACGTCGAGCGTCGTCGTTCCCAAATGTTATTGTAGCATGTTCGCATACAACTCTTTCCATTCTTCTTCCATCCTATCCTTATTAGGGTTGTAGTCCATGTACATGCCAAGCTCGCTAAATATCCCATGCTCGTTAAGGCTTTTCAGGCCCTTGTATGGACACAAGTAATACAGCAAGAATGCGTTGGGAACCGTAGCTATATAGGATACGCGTGGATTCTGGGTCTGCCCGCCTAGAATGTACGTTAAATTCTCCAGGCGAGAACAGACCCGACTGAAATGATCAATGAAAGGCACGATTTCCCGGTTCGGATGCGTCATTTGCAATCGATATGCGATCGATCTGCATTGTGATATATCCAGATAGAAGAAAGATTTAGTGCGTTCGATGAAAAATGCTTCCTTCGACTTATTTTCGCCTAGGATCAAGGTGTCTCGACGGTAGTCGATGTAGCCGCGACGTCGGATCTCGACTCTAGGGCCCCGCGACTCGTCCTGTCTCAGAGGTCCTTCCATAAGAGGAGCAGAATTTCTGAACAATTCATAGTCATGAATCCGCATGAACGGCGCCTTGTCTTCGAGTACTTTTATTCTTTGATAGTGTGCCGACCAAACAGAACTCGACTCTCGGCAGGCCAGACGAAGGGGAGAGAGCTCCGGCGTACTCAATTCGGATGAAAAATCTCTTTCCTCGCCAACTCCATATACTTGGATTGAAATTTTCAGGAAACAGTCCTCGACTTTATTGGAGACTGGTTCACTGTTTCGCCATGCCCTGGAGCCTTCTCGTGTGAGGCTCGAAGCGACCAAGAGACATCGGGGTTTGGGTAATGCGAGGCTCCAAATTTTAAGACGTAGTTCTACTGGCAGTTTGTTGAATGAATGAAAGTTTGCAGCCAGAACTTCAGATTCAGGTTTGTGCTTGAATTTTAGGTATCTTTCGACGTCCATGGTGGTTCTGTGCTTGAAGTTCGTGGTGGTTGTGTGCTTGAGCCTGACGATTATGATCGGTGAAAGATGAGAAGAAGTCTTGCTGGTAAGTGAAGACCTTTAGATATAATGACTGCTCAGTTGGAAAAGAATTATTTGTGGGTTATACTACTACTTGGTATCCCGCATCAGAGTTTTCAGGTTCATCCACTAGGTGTATAAGCTGACTGAACTAGACCGGTTGTCTTATATGTTAAGAAGCCAACTTTAGCGAAGCCAAAAGGGGACGACCAAAGGTCGTCTCTGAGAATTTTCTAGCTCGCGGAACCCAGGAAACTCTAATTATTGCTTCGGAAAGAGCAATGCTAATTCTCGATCTGCATCATGCAGGTAGTGTAGTAGTTGGGATCAAAGTTTGCATTGCCCATACATATCGATGTTGGGTTTTCCTCGAACTGAACACACATCCAGCTCTGGCCTCGACTTTACAACCCTAAGTGTTGTTTTTTTGCCGCTGCCTCAACATACTCGACCAAGTCGACCATAAGTGCGCTTCTTCATTTAGGGTGCGTACTAGTCACTAGCATTTTGGATCCAGTGGTTTCCACGCCCAACCTCGAGTCTATATCGGCGCCTACCGCTCGTGTGAACGTCCATTGAACAACTTGGTTACTTGCCGGCGTGCCGCAATCAAAGTAAATGCGAAAAGGGAGTCTCGTGGCCTACCAATCTTTCACATCAGGTATTGACCACTCTCATCCTTCCTCGAGGCAGTGATATATAGGGTATCTGTTATTCATTTGAAACTATGATGGAGCTAGCGGAATCTGACAGTAACAGACCTCTCTTATTTTCTTCTAAAAAGATAGAACCAGGATTGTTCACATAAAAGAAAATTTAGGTATATCAGAGAACAATCCCTGATCCAGATTCTTTTATACCTGCTTTGCTCTCCCCCAAAAATCCATATACATGGCCCATGGGTACTTCATACCTCACAAAACTCTCAAGGTAAAACTATAAATAACAGAAAATGGATTTAAGAGAAGCTTTCGAGTCCGAGAAGGGAGCATGGGAGTTCATGTCCGAATTCTTTGTTAACCATAGAGAGACGTCAACTGTGGAGGAGTACTCAAGTTATCCGATGTGGAAGAAGGCAGAACTGGGGTCTCAGACATTCCAAAAGGCATTACAGCTCTTAGCAGATGAACAATCCGATATCCATTCCAGCAAATTGGTGCGGCGTGCCTCAGATGGAGCCCTCGTACCAACCCACAATTCCAGATCTTTTTCTTTATTTTTTAAACCAAAGCACCCTACATATTCAGTAGATACTTGGCAAGATGTCCACGATTGGAGAAATCATCCTGTGGTGCTCGCTTCCGGCAAGGAATTTGCAACTCTCGAAGATGCGACCAACACGCTTGGTATTCAGCTCTCTACAAGTCAGAGCCCGAGGACTTTCAAATCCTTCTCAAGGCTACCCTTTGAATTACGACGTGTAATTTGGCAGTATGCCATTGAGCATGAACCGAGGCACGTCAAGCTTCTGCTAAGCAAAAGTTATCTAATGGACTTCGATGGACAAGGAGACATAATACTTTGGAACTGTCATCTCCGGCAACCTGGACCCCCGAAATCGAAGCTACAAACTGCACTTCTCTACGCATGTCGCGAGTCTTATGAAGCATTTGTTAGTGTCTATAAGGGGATGGACATAATCCTGCCAGAAAAGCATTCGCTGGTGCGCTTAAGTGATGCTTGCCCCATTCCCGCCTTCGCCGACATGGACTGTACAGTGCAGTGCGAACATATAGTTAGCCAAAAGGGTCATATCAACTTTCGTCAAGACACACTAATTTTGGAGAAGTTTCGTTATTTGACTGGCGTTCTTTCGAGGTGGAATGGAACCAAACTGGATCTATCGTCTGTGACGAGCCTCTTTCTCGACCGGGATTCACTGTTCAGGCAACATGATGATGCTCGACAATATTATGAGCATGAGCCAGTATTCTGGAGAGTCTTAGAGACTGAATGCCCAAACCTTCAGAAATTGGCTATCTCGGACAACGGTTTCGGACCCCCAAAGGACTGTGGTGGAACTCCCCGCCTTTTACGAGTCGACAATAACCTTCTTGCTGAAGTAACTCAAATGGTTATCAGCGACGCTGTACAGAGACGGAATGCCATATGCAGAAGAGCGGAAATATGGCCTACTAGTATACGGATCAAGAAAATACGTGAAATTGTCCGTTCTATCGTGGGTAGTTTGGAGTACATTAAAAATCGTATCATGGAACCAGACGACTGGTTGAGAGATGAGTACCTCTTGCAGGTGAAGCGCAACCCTGCGTATTGGAATGCTGTAAGTTTCGAGGTTGGCTGGATGAGTTTTCTGGTAACCGATCCTGCTGGTCAGCCGAAAATGGAGAGGGTAGTCGTCGCGCCACCACTAGGTGATGGAGACGCTTGCAAAACCAAGTTGTTCTGGATTGAGCGTCCTAAGGCTGTGCTTCCACGACTTGTTATAAATATGCCACAGCGGCATGACGACGTCCTCATCGACATGCCTTGTCATCCGGATGGAACGGTGTGGAGTATGTATGGCGGTATTAAGGACATGTTTGAGGGTTACCAAGACTGCGCACATGTTGATCCCTCCCTCGGATTGTCCCTAACGGCTCCGCTCCACGGATGGTTTTATCGCAAGTTTCCCGTCACCGAATGGTAAATCAGAAAAATTTCTGATTTATCAATTTACAGGTTACGTATAGATATAAATTTCCTTTTTCAATTAAGATTCTTATTTTATTTTTATTTTTTAAACTATTTCTGTTGCTGCGCTCCCAGAAGTGTACCGTTCTAGAATGACCACGCGATACAAGTGAACCCTTTTTGGACGAACACACCGGTGACTGAACAACGCTCAGGAAGGCCAGTTATTGTTATGTGTATCGTCTTTATTCCTTTTTAACTGAGAGAACTACTTCTATTTGACATACTTGGAATCACCGCTACACATAAAGATGACTTTATAATATATCGCAAGCAAATTACAAGTGAGTTGACCCGTTCTCTATTCCATGCCGCTTTCTGTGAATCTGATGAGTGAATTTTGACTTATAACAGCGCGCCCTAAGAATATCTTAATACTCGTAGATAATCATTCACTCAACTTATCAATAGAATGACTCTTCGGTTCGGATCTCAGCCCAATTTGGTTGCCTAGGTAGATCGATAATCTTTCGACCTTACCTGAGAGCGACCTTTAGCTTTCGATTGTTTTCGACAACCAGAAATACTCTTTTCACTGGTTAAATCTACGAGCCAGCTGGTCAATTGTGAAAGCAGCCTTGGGCCATCCTGCAGAGCGATGGCAGCAAGAATCCTAAGTGAAGAGGGTTTTCCCAATTCGGAGAGCAACCCAACATCGAGCAAGGAAGAACTTCAATCCAATCCTGTCACAGACAAGTGCGATGACGACAAGGTTCCAAGGTCTCGGTATATTGCTCTGGTCAAACAACTGAAGGAGTCACTGCAGGTTTATATGCTCGCCGGTTCAGGTAAGAATTCTTCTCAGTTGTGCTCTCGGGTTCACTTACAAAAATGTAGAAAATTTCGAAGTGGGAAGATATCTTTCTGAGTATCGTCAATCTAGATTTCCAGAGAGGTCTTCCCTGATGGATAAAGGCGATTTCATTTGCTTCTCACGGTTGCCTGGCGAGCTTCGTCGTCACATATGGCTTCATGCGCTCCCACCCCCCAGAGTGTTGAAGCTGGTTTATTATGAGGAGCATAAGGGGGTGACAGAATCGACTTATCTATATACACTTTACATCAAACTTGAAGACAATCAATACCAGTGCCGTGTTCCAACGCAGCTCCGACTGGTTTGCAGAGAGTCGTATGAAGTCTTCGCGAAACACTTCAAGTACATTACTCTCTGTGAAAGTCTAGATGAAGATGTCGAGAACTTGGACGCCTCAAGGCCAACCTATCTTTGCATTCGGTCTTACCACTTCATCAACTTCAAGGTGGACACTTTGGTAGTTCAGGATTTCAAAGAGCTCCATTTTAGGCTAAGTGCACTCGGACTACAGCTCAACCTATCATCACTTAAGAAACTTGCAATTACAGGTTTCTGGAGCGCTCCTCATTCGATTGCTTGTCCATCCATGTGGAAAGTTATAGAGCAAACTTGTCCTCTACTCGAGTACTGAAACGTGGTCATCGATTGTGAAACTCCCATGGCGGCTCGGAATGTCACTCTTTATAACTTATCGGATTATGCGGACAGATTTTCCAAAGCGGAGAGGAGCCTTATAGTGCGTAAATTTGCATACGTTAATGCCGGGAAAGCGAGAAAGGACCATAACAGAGCATCCAATTGCAGGCGAGATTTATCAAACTCAGTACAAGCCAGCTACGCCAAACGCGTGGAGCTCGATATTTCTCGCCTATGTTACTTTCGACGCCCGAAAGAGGGTAGGCACAAGATGTATCTTCTTGAAATCCATATCAGAGAAGATGTTCGAGTGTTGTATCTTAAGGATGATATCACTACTCTAAGGCCTACTCAGAGTTGGACGGCATTGGATCAGTACTATGGTATCAAGAAGCTCTTTAGATAGGCAAAGAAGCAGTGGTTGTGGTGCCAGGTTACGGATCAAATGGTTTCTTTGAATCTCGATGATTTCTGAATTATTCACAAAATAATGCATGACTTTCCTGTTTTAAGCATAATTTCGAATGATATATTAACTGCAGAGTAGTTGATCTCTGGGGCTGGAGTGTGAATGTTTGCGCCGCCTACTGTAATGGAAGTGGGATTCTCTCCGGATGTGTGCCGAGATAAAAATACACTACAAGTTCAAAGGATTCACTTGTTCTTTGATGTAGGTCAAACTCCAACAATAAAGCGTGATTCTCCCTCTCACTACTTAACAATTCTATTCACTCTTTGTCCTCCGTCCAGACAGTGACAACCGTTCTTCTATTTAGTTTGATACACTTCCAGTCCAATGTTCAGTATTTCTCCTTCCAAGTTCCGACTCACCAATCTTACAAACCAAGTCAAAATGAGCTCAGAACTACTCAGCACCGACGGCACCTCCATCTCCTCGCAAGCACATGGAAGAGGCATCATCGCACAAGCTTCCATTGGCGCAGAATACGACTTCGATAACGATAATACGCCACAGCAGCAATCCAGATTGTTCTTAATATTCTCGCTGAAACCCCTCGAGAAAGATGTAGACGAAGAACCTTCGGCAGATGATGACGTGGAAATACACGACGCAGGCGATGAAGAAGATCACGAACGAAGATTTACTCTTTCAGCATCTACCGGTCGAGCTACGGCTGCAGATCTGGAAGTATGCATTACCTGAACCACGTATACTCTTACTGGATGGGTATGGTAGCTTAGTGGGACCAAATGAGGTACGCGATAGACCGGGAGCGTTACAATCCAAATCGAATCCCACAGAGAAGCAAATTGCTCCTTTTCTGGGCCTCCGTGGAGCGTGTCATGAATCCTGCGAAGTGTTCATGAAATACTACCAACACCTTGCTGTGTCCGCTCCTCATCGAGTGGACTATTGGTGCGAAGACGTCGCTTTTGCAGACATGGATGTTGAGGCCTTCTTGTACGAGTATGTCGATTTCAAGGCGGATACCCTATTATTTGAGAACATTGCGTCCCTGACTGAACGCACGAATATGGATGAAGTCGGCTTCTTGACGAGCAACGAGTTTGAGGAGTACGGCCTATGGATTGAATGCTCCATATTCAGAAATCTTGCCGTCAAATATACCTTTGATGACCGCGACGATGACTCCGGTCCTGATTATCTATGGGAAGACCTTCAGAAAATCTGCTCTCTACTCAAGCCCCTCAATTATGTCCAATATGATGGTAATAATCTGGTGAAAGTCATCAAAGGCGGCCATTCACTGAGCACCTAATGACAGTGGGACCGCTTTTTAATCTGAGTGATCTGTGTTCGATGGACAATGTCGAGACTCCATAATAATAACTTCCTTCTTACAAGGAATTCTATAGCTCATAGCTAGAACTTAATCAGATACTGTTTACCACTCTAATATATTTTGATATCACCTCACCCTGTCTTGCTCGGATGCGATCGCATCTTTATAACCAGCCACTCTTCCATAGAACAGTAACAGTGCCAGCAACCAGAACCTGTCAAGAGTTCGTTGTAAGAATCCGGCGCAATCTGCGGACAGGAGGCGACCTAAAGTTGCTGTATACTGTATGCTGTCTTGTGCAGTGATGGGAGTAGTATACAGCCGTATTACGGTGGCTGGTTTCAAGGCTATACTAATTATGTATGTACGTACAATATCAGTACGTACTACATCAGTACATATTGGCCAAACTGGATAATACTGAGGATATACTGAAATACTGGAATGCTCAAGGGAATATACTAGAGCCTCCTCTACTTCCTGCCCCTTGTCTGTTCCCGAACTTCCTAGTACTAGTAGTGGTACTATATATGGCTGCCAGGTAGGTATCAAGTGAAGGCTACCGAGTAAAGGCTGCCAGGTCTAGATAAAGACTGCCAGGGGGGAGCCTCTTCCTTTAGCCTCATATTTGCCTAATAAGGAAGTTCAAAATCCCGAGGACGACTTAGGGATATACTATATTCCGGTAGTTCAGTATATTGCTAATATTAGTGATATTTGAACTGAAACTATATATTATTAGTGATATAGAATCCAATACTTATTACTGGAAATATATCCTTAGAATCCATATGTATCACTATAGTGGGGCGTATGCAAAATACTGAAAATACTAGTTCCATCACTGGTCTTGTGACACTTGTCTCCTTCAGCACATAGAACTTAACACATTCTTACATGTCTTACGCTTTTCTCCAGCGCAAATTGCCGTTGAAATCATACAATGAATACAACAAATACAATGAACAAAGAAAGTTTTGTCCCTCGAATCGAAATAACAAGCTCGCTATCCTGAACAATATGTGTTTCTAGATATGACCCCGCCTACGCCTTAAGATGTATCGAACCAACGATAGCAAGTAAGATATTACGCCCACACAGCAGGAAAAGGTATGCAAGGCAGCATGAAACGAGCAGAAATTCCAACCTGGTAGCAGATCATTCACACAGAGGACTACAACCACAAGCAACTACAAGTGCCGCTTCTGTGAAGACCGAACGAATTAAAGCACTCGAGATGACACACCAAATTCACTATCATCCAAAACATATCTCCTAGTCCTTTCAACCTTTCTTTTGTTCCATCTTCAGCAGCCATCGGATCCTAAAGTCGACCCAAAGAACAACGACTTCGCACACCATAACAATTCCGATGGATCATGTCCACACCCACGAAAGTTTCGAATTCTCCGGAATCTCAGAACGAGCGCCTTAATACTAAAGCAAGTGAAAGCGCACATGCAGTCATCTGGAGTCGATCATGGCCAGCATCGAAGTCGTACCTGTATCGGGAGTTGCGCCTACAATCCAGGTAAGTTTGATTTAAGATGAGAACGCGGAGAGCTTCTTTCTAACCCCCCGCAATGAGCAGAATACGGAGAGATCGGTCAACCCCTGCCAACTTAAAGACTGTGAAGCTGAAAACTGCGATCCGACGATCATGGTTTACCTTCCGTGGTCAAGAAATGCCAACCCAAACTTTCCTTAACGTTCTCGTATTACCTCTCAGGCTTCGACAACAGTTTTAGAAATGCGCGCTTCCCGGTCCTAGCAACGTGGGGTTCACTTATGAAGCTAGTGCTGACCAATTATAGAATACAGCGGAGTCACTAGAATATCCGAACTGTCAATCCTCCCAAAGCATCATAGTCATCCAGCACTTGACACAAGATTATATCTTTGCCAAGAAGCACGAGCAGTCTTGCAGGAGCATTACACACAGCTCGTGCCTGCCATCGAACTCATCTTTTAGCAACTACGTATAGACGAGATTATCATCGACGACTACATGGACCTAGCAGGCGACACGTTAGTTTTGGAGATGATCGCCGATTGCATGCCAACGTGGTTTATTGAGATCTGCAGTCGATTATGGTTTACCAAGATACAACACTTGGCTTTCGGAAACCATGCGTTGAGTTCGGGCAACTTTAACCAAGTCATACCACAGTACACATAATACTCAGAGTTTGGTCGTGGAACTTTGTAGAATGTACCTTCCTGGATTTGCAAAGCCTGACCGTCATTCTCGACGTCGTCAAGATGGAATGTCATGGATTCCATCGCCGTCAAATAGGTCCAAAGCCGTGGCCGGGAACTAGTGGAGTGAAAGGTTGAATTGGAAGACGACCTCGGTTTCAGCAATGCTTCTGTGCCATCTGATCTGCTAACTAATGTTTTGGGGGTGTATTGCATTTGTGTACTACACATCGGATCATTTCAACCGTCGAAGGGAAGTTGAGGGCACAATTTTGTGAGAGTGTGCGAATGAGCATTCCCCAATTGTGAGTATAGATATCAACAGGACGGATCGTTTCGCGAGCATCGATACATGGGCGTCAAGAAACTGTTTGAAGGCGAAGGCCAAGAACATTAAGGAGCCTTCCTCCAGCCAACTACCGAGGGTGTGGAATGGCAGCGGGATCTTCGGGCAAAGATATCGAGATAGTTCCACCGACCGTGCAAAAGCAATGATATCTGGGAAGCTTATCAAATCTTAGTATATGGCAGTGTCGATGAAACACCATATATGATATCATGAGCTTTCAATAACTCACCTCTAGCGGATATCGCTCCTCGTTTTGGTCAGAAGCATATGAATTCAAGCTTCAAGAGACATCAATAGTGTATCCGTCGAGTGGCGAATATATTAAGTACCGAAATATGCAGCCGCGTCGCTTTAAGGAGACCAATAATTACTGCCATTCAGTGATGGAGTATCTCGGACGTCCTATCAATTGTAAATCCTCACTACTGAGGTAGTCGTGGCAGTAGCCGCTGTGGACCTTATCTTAAGTACAAGTATGGCGATCTTCTCTCCTTATGAACTGGCAAATCCTCCGGCAGGGCGATATTCCGACGACTCTCTTGATAAAAGCACAGGTCCCAGAGCTATGGCGGGTGTATGAGAGCTTTGGGCGGGTCTATGATTGGTTTTGATATGCGAGCCGCTTGATGGTTTCTTGATTCCGCTCCGTAAACAACTGATCATCTCGACGCCAGTGGCCTTCTTCATTCATGGAAACGCAGGAACCACCCCGCGATCTCGCCCCTCCACACAAAAGAGCTTAACGGAGTCGACATCATTCCACCGCGACATGGACCACGCGGAGGAATATGCTGAACAGGAAGGTGTTCGCAGAAATCATAATTTGACACAAAGCCAGATGGATAGAGAAGGCCTAATTGTATGTGCATAACCCTAGGATCCTGGATCCGACACAAATAGGAGATACAGAAGCTAAATTGTTCATTGCCCTGTTCGGGATTACCTCAATTACTCAGCGCGGGATTGTAAACTTTATTTTAATTGGACTCGCTGATGTACCCACTTTCCCCTGATAAACATAAATTGGGATTTTGGTTGATCCAAGTCATCTAGTGTTGCACCAATCTGGAACCCTTGAACGACTTCTCATTGCTTTGCGCCAATGCCGACTGCTGATTGTGGTACGAGAAGTGTCTGATTGTGTAACGCTGTCGATTTATTGGTGGGAGGATCCAGGTCTTACGGAGTAATTACCAGCCCTGGTTGTCTCTGCGCAAATGAGCTTCTTTTCATTCTAGTACTTCATCGAAGAAGCATCGGGCGCATACGCAATACTAGCATCCCCACGTGGAAAAAGAATGTTCTTGAGATGCTTGGGATCTTGGGATGGTCGCAGAGAAGGATGGATTGACTGCCGCGGTCCATTTAGTATTTTATGTTGCAGGGCTACTCCTGTTTGTGCAGAAGACACGGGAAGAATGCATGTTCCAAGAGCGACGTTTATTCGCTCAAATGGCATTTGGCTAAGTCTGCAGCATGCATCTATCCTCAAACGTTCGAGGTTTTCAGCTAGCAGACATGGGTTCAATACTACCTTGGTAGACGGTGAACACCAATTTTACCTTTTTCCACGTGAGGGGAGATTTCAAGTCTTTTTCGTGCAAGATCTCATCTTTACGCGGAGTATTCCCATATTATTTTGTATGCGGTAGCGAGTATAGCATATACCCTCAGAAATGGGCTTGGTGATGGAGATGGTCATTGTTCATTTGAACGGCCCCGGACTTTTGCAAGCTTTACAACTCTACAGCTCCACAGTACGGAAGTACACTTACAGTCTTATCGAGCTAGACACAATTGCAATTACAATGACTTTTAGCCTCCAAAGTCTAAACACCTTGTCTCAGCGACTACCTGAAAGCGGCTCTGAGAGGTGAAGGTACGGAATAGCCATCCACTAATGTGGTAGGAAACTCCGTCGGCAACAATTGCCCACTGGCCCCATGCTGTCCATTTGCCTGTTTCATGCAAACCGAGAAGCGCTTTATGCAAACCATGTACAAAATATGGGATCTTCATTACCCTAGAGGGCTCCCCAGTCGCCATGTGTTTAGCCCTTTACTGTATTGCCTTTACCTAAACACTCGTCTCAGCCCGCGTGCACTGACAGAACCATCGGCTTCTCCATTCTCTACAGAGTACTTATCACCGACTGGAATACGGAAGTAGCCATCATGCTCTCCACTCTATGCCGCTGGGTCAATTAGTTTGCTTGGTCATTTCGGCACACCACGTCCGTTCGTAGATACTTTATTTTGTATATGTATCTCTGCTGAGCCTTCCATGAATATTTTTCTTACTTCTAGAAGCCCGTCCGCCGTCATCGCCCACCCGCCTTAGGCACCTCCGACCAAAATGTTGGACGCCGCGTCAAGCTCCCTCGTGCCTCTCCCGGACGTCCTTTCGCACGGTCTAGTCGCTGTCGCTACCTTCGGGTTGCTGTCGTTCTTTTGCTCGACCAGTTTATTCCTTTATCTCACCTATCGCTTGGTAACATGGAACAGAAAGGCCGGATCTTCACCTATGAACCAGTTTCTCTTCCTTATTTATAACCTTCTCTTCGCCGACATACAACAAGCACTCGCTTTCTTACTCAATATAGGTTCGCTGAAAGACAATGGAATTATCGTGGGAACATCGACGTGTTGGACGCAGGCATGGTTCGTTTCGGTTGGGGATTTGGCAAGCAGTGTTTTCATCTCAGCAATCGCCTGTCATACGTTTTTCAGTGTCGTAAAATCATATCGACCACCAAATTGGGCATTTTACACCGGAATTGCCGGATGTTGGATATTCATCTATGGATTAGCAGTCATTGGAATTGCTCTGCATCCGCACGACTTTTATGTTCGTGCTTCAGCATGGGTAAGTTGACCTGCTCTCACTACTGACAAAAGAAATGAACAGAGGCCGAGGTTAACATAATTCGCAGTGTTGGATCGGCGATGACTACCAGTCCGAACGTCTCTGGCTCCACTACTTCTGGATTTTTATCGCCATGTTCTCTACGATTATTATCTACGCCTTCATCTTCATCTTCCTACGCACCAAATCCCGCCAACCCGGCGCCCATCCCGATGTTCTCCACGGCGCCCAACCCCTCATGATTCTTTATCCTCTTATTTACACCATTTGTACAATCCCCCTTGCCGCAGGTCGTATCGCCGCCCTCGCCGGCGCCGATGTCACACTCGAATATTTTTGCGTCGCCGGTAGCATGATCGCGTGCAACGGCTGGCTCGACGTTCTCCTCTACGCCAGCACCCGCGCCGACATCGTCTTCAGCGAGTTCCCACCCAGCGAAGACACCGGTCTGGAAACATTCGCTTTTATGGGCAAAGGACACATGCTCGGAACAACGACAGTGATTCACGCCGGCGGCCACGAATCCCGCGGCCGACTCTCCAGCACGGACCGTAACTCGGGCCGCGGACCCAGCGATAGCACCGATAACCTGTATCGAATGGGCGACATCAGCGTCGCAAAAAACGTCAGCGTGCGCGTGAGTTTGGCACGGGAAAACGAGATAGGAAGCGGGTATTCGCGCGCGGCGAAGCGGAAAGAGAGCTCGGACAGCGGGTGGGAGCAGTTGAAGGGTGATAACGACAGCGCGAGTCACAGGGACAGCTTTACGCCATGATGATTGAAGAAAAAATCTTTCATACGATTCTACTTTATATTATTCTTTTCTACATTTGTGTTTTCTTGCATAGCATGGTATGGCATTTGCGGACGGCTGACTGGACGGTTGGAGCATGCATTCGTTTGCGTATCTTTTCCTTTTTTCATCTAAAACCATAGATTCTTTGATACCCAACTGACCCTTCCTATACCGGGGAAGAAAGACGGTCGGATCGCATCTTATCAGATGGGATATTGTATATAATACAGGCGATAAGCTACATATTGCACAAACCTAATACATCATCATGTACAGTATAGTACATACAATCCAGAACCAGCTCCCTCTACCTGACTTTGATATCACATCATAATCGCTAAATTACCAGCCGTCAGCAGCCACCTAGGCTTCCACAATCCTCCGCGCGGCCAGTCAGCTCCCCACACGGCAGCTAGCAGCTATAAATAAGCTGAGGGATCCTTCGTTCTAGAACCTTGCTTGACTTTTCATCGTATGATCAGGGTCTTGGAGTACCGATACCGATACCGAGGCGGCAAACCCCAACTCAGCCGAGAATTTGAAGTCATGGCTCCGAAGTGTCGCTCTCGGAACAGCTTTCACTTGACCTGTTTCGGATGATTTGAATCTCTTGCTGCATCCATCTGCGCTCTCCTCCCCCTTCCTTTGCGAAACTCGTAGACGAATAATTGCTCTGTTAATATTTTTCTCTCTTTAGTAATATACCTTTACAACGATACGGATGGATGAGCGAGAATGCCATGCACCTAACTCTTCCCACGTCCTCCTAAGAAAGTAAACTACAGATATCTACTATATGAGACACCGTTGAAGTTCACATCATCTTTTTGACACGGCTCGCCCGCCCAATGGCGATATCACAATTCGCGAGTGGCTACATTGGCAAGAGTATACCAGTTTCAATCACTTGCTTTCTTCTAACAGTCCTGAAGTCATCTTCACAAAATCATAATTCTTAGTCAACCATTTCCAAACTCAAGGCTCCGCATCGCAGTCATCAATCTTCTTCTTGACATTGCGACTTGCGCGATATGATGTACCTATTCAAGTACATTGAGGTCAGTGTCTCTGCCTGAAGTTCTCAGTTCTTTCAACCTACCTGTGCCAACTCTCCCTCTCTCATCTAGTCAAAATGTTTTCTGCATTTGCTCTCCGTATGGATATGTCATCGAGCCTCCTGGACGAATCGCTGTTCGACATCAATCATTCCCTCACGCCGTATCACTCGAGTATCATCACAGCCAGAACTCCTGTCCTTTCTTTGCCAGCTACTCGCAACCTCGCAAGTAAATCCCATTCTCCTATCATGATCTTTCCACACATGAATTAGCAGTCCCAGCTCCAACACCCGCGAAAACATCTATCTTACCACCAGGCCGAGCCGGTGGGTTTCCCACCTCCAAGAGATCTACACGGCCAAACTCGAATCTAGGTCCTTCATGAGAATATTGTATATGTAGGCGGGATAGAAAAAGTTAGTTGTGAAGAGCTCGGCGCAAGGCGTGATTCTCTCAGTCACTAGTCGGACTGCTAGGAACCCCTTCACTCAATAACTATGGGCAGTCAAATGAGATTTATAAAAAAAAGTCTGTATGCCAAGCAAGTGAAACTTCTCCAAGGGATCACTTTCTTGCAAATCTTGTTGCCTATAGACAACAGGTTCAATTCTTCTCCACAATCCTGCTTTCGGACACTACATCTAGAACCAGAACGAGATGAATGAAAGGAAACTGCCACCGCGATATTGAAGCCCGACCTTCGCAGTCTCAATAATGGACCGCGGAGAGTCCATGGAAGGGCCGGGGAAGGACCAGGGAGATTGCCAAGCCAGCATATTCTCACTTGTTCTATTCATCAGACAACAAAACCACTTGGCAATGGGCTCCTACTGGGCTAAGACAACGTAAACTGCCTTGGCAAGGATCTCTGAAGTACGTAAATACCACAGGAACAACATATCGGTCAACCAATGTAAATACTATGTTGGCAAGGACCTGAAGACAAGCCGCAGGCCGCGCCCTAACTCCACGGGTTTAAGATAATGATGAATAATGCATCGTACCACCACACAGACACTGTTTCTGGGGAATTCCTACCAGTGGGGATTACTGAACAACTTACAGTTTGATTGGTGATTGGGGGATGCCAAACATAGCTTACCTCGCATTTTCGGCCGAAGTATAAAACCCTACGTTTTGGCTTAGAAAGCATCGAGTAACGTGATCGGATTCGGGGTTGAAAGAACCACCGACCAAATGTTGTCTTTGGAGATACAATGTATATAAAGGACTGCATGGCGCAGGCTATGTCTGGATCAATCAAGATCGACATCACAAAGCAATCATCAAAGACTTCAGAAGTACCTCGAAAAACAATCCGCGAAAAAACACTCACCAGCGAAATGGCGTCCACACAATCCTCGATAGTGGTACCAGAGACAGGAAAGCCTGTGGTCAAGATCACTCGACCAATTCCAGTTCCGAAAGAAAATGAGGTGGTAGTCAAGATCACCTCCGCTGGGAGTGAGTCCTGTCGCTGCCAAAGAAATTGCACTGAACTAACGAACTTCTAGTCAACCCTCATGACCAAAAGGTCCGGGACTGGGGACTTTTTGGCAACCCAACACCCATCACCCTATTTGCAGACATAGCTGGTGAAATCAGCGCTATTGGTTCCAAAGTCAATGAATTCAAGCTCGGTGACCACATCTTCGGATATCCAAACATTGACTTGGACGGCCAAGGTTCCCAGCAATATGCTGTTCTTCGAGTCGGATCCTCCGCAAAAGTACCATCTAGCATTTCAGATGATCAGGCAGCAACAATCCCAGTGAACTTGTTTGCTCCTGTTGTTGCTCTTTTTCATCCTGACAAGCTAGGGTTTGCTTCTCCGTTCTCAAAGGAACCAAGCACGAAAGACTTTGATAATGCAGCTCAAACTCTCGTGATCATTGGTGGAGGTTCCAGTTGTGGTAAATTCGGCGTGCAATTAGCTAAGCTCGCAGGCATCGGGAAGATTGTCGTTACTGCGTCGCTTTCCAACGAGTCGGAGCTCAAATCTTATGGTGCAACGCATGTTGTTGATCGTCATGGTACCAATTCTGAGGTCGAAGCTCGTGTTCGCCAAATCGTCGGCGATGACTTGATCTATATATATGATGCGATTAATGACGACCATACATTCACAGTGTCACTGCTATCTTCGACAAAGAAGGGGAAGGTCGCAACGCTTTTGACACCAAAGGTCGCCGAATCGACGGGCGAACCCAAGAAGGATTATGATATTTCTCATGTCATGGGAGTTGCTCAATTTCAGCCCGAACTTTCGGTTGCGACCTTCGCGGCTCTTCCGGAGTTGATCGATTCAGGAAAGATCAAGACGTTGAAATTCCAGGTTATGGAAGGGGGCTTGAATGTGGATGCCGTAAACAAATTGTTGGACGATTACCGAGACGGAAAGAACCCAGGGAAATGGCATGTCCATCCTAATGCATAGGGGCATTAAGATGATCATAGAATAGACGTGGGGACTTATTGGGTAATCTTGCAAATGTATGTAAACAAGTAGGATAGAGCAACAAATATGCTTTCAAACTTCGCACACCAGTAGGCCCAGAATAATGAAGAAAAATGTCAACCCCAAGAAGGGAACATTTCGCGGTATGTCAAACCATCTGACATCTCCAGAGCCCCATTGCATCACCTTTATTCAATCTTAAGATTGGGTCGTCATTCCGTGCTTCAGTCGCTCAAGGGTTTCCACCACTTTCGCCCAGCATCGTTAGCGCCTCTCCACCTATCAGCTAGAGAACCTTGTATCCTGTATGCTTCATTCCGACCACCCAGGTCCCCCATTTCCATGCCTCTCGTGTCAAGTTATCCAATCGCAAAACACGCAGAAGCAAGTTCGGAGCGACTGGATGCGGCGCGGGTAATGAAGTCGTTCCCGAAGTCGGAGCCAGAGGTTGTTGATATCTTACGATGTCTATATCAGAATCTAAGAGCTCATTGTATATGCCAATGAACAGTGAGCTACTCCGCGTCCAAGTTCACCACCTGCGTATGTCGGCGCAACCATCCTGTGTGTCGTCCTTCATCATACTTTCGAGCACTGCCAGTAGTTCGTCAGAAGTATCGTGCGGTCTCCGTGTTCTGATCGTTTTTGACATATGAATGTCTCGAAAGTGCGTAACTGGCCTCAATAAACCGATCGAATCTGTATGAATAGGACCTTTTCGGTTATGTTCGGTGTTCAGTGCTGCCCGCGATCGTTCTACAAGCCTTAAATTAACTAGCCCCTCCTTCGGGCCGGCAGTTTAATTCTCCTAGCTTCCGTCGGGTATTTACGACCTGACTGAAGTTATTTAGGGAGTACCAAATCTCAATACGAGTCGTCCAATATCCAAAGCGTGGTATGATGAGACTATCTCACCGTCCACTCACCGCCGACGGATGTAAATCTATCCGACGAGTAGGATACGATGTCGGCTTTGCAAAGCTCCAGAAATACGTGCGCAAATCGTATCACCAGGAGTCTGACCAGTCAGCCCCTATCATAATCATCTCATAGCACCAAATCTAGATTATAGTACCTAAGTTATGGTAGACCCGCAAGAGTACTGCTAGAAATAGTTTGCATTCTCTCGGTCACCCATAAGGCTGACCTCTTATGGACTTCTATCAGCGATTCGCGAGGTCCGCTTCTCGTATTTATATCCAAATACAAGTCGGACCCGCAACCTATCCCAATTCCTCTCACACCCCTTCCCTACATATATTCTCCATTCAAAAAAGATGCGATTTGCTCGAAAAGAAGGGGTTCTCCACAGCGGGTCGTCCCTCTCCCTTAAATAAGCGTGAGTGGGCCAGGCGAAGTTCATGATCATCTAACTGCTACGCCAAGAAGGGTTTCATGCAGTTTCATTTCCCAGTTGTCTGGATCAGATAAAGGGACAAGTTGCGGCTTTCTATTCTTTGGTTTCTATTATTATTGCGCAAAACTTGGGAGGGTCAAACGAGGTGAGAGGAGGCGGTTCAGACAACAGGGTGGATTTTGGGGAGAGCTGAATGCGTAATTCTTCCGACAGCGTCGCCACAAAGCGTTTTATGAGTAAGTAAAAGAATATTCTAGTCTATTTTATATATCGTCTATAACCCCCACAGAATATAATACAGGTGAAAGATAAAGTTACGACTTTTGAGGTATATATGCAAGAGCAAGAAAACCTGTGAACCCCTGAATGAACCCTTAACTCCATTCCCATTTTTTCCCCCTCCCATTGATGACCAATGTACTGTACATGTCCCGTTTCCTCGTGTCTATTCCATCATCTATCAGTGCACTGCACCTCCCATATATCTGTATCGTCCTACAGGCTTGTCTCTATGACAATGAGATGTAGGAGTTAATCCCAAGACGTCCGGCATCGCGTAGAAAGTAGCGTCGAAAAGAAAGAAATGAGCCAATCTCCCCTTTAGAATTTCTGGTGGAAAGTGCTCCGCGCAACCTGTCACAAACATCATTATTAGTCTCACCCGTCCAAATTAATTGGGGAAAGTAGTTACTTACCATGCTCCTCAACCTCTTCCCCCAAATATACATCGGCAGTGCCCCAGCAGAAACCACCAAATTTGCTATCGCCACCACCGTAAAAACACTCTTCGCACCACTCCTCTCAAACCACCCATTCACGAAATCACTCATAATCAAACTCAGCACCGCCTTAATGAAGTTCATCGTAACAAATGCCTGCGGTGCCAAAGTGTTATGACAGTCCATGACATAAGTAAACATCGAGCTCGTCGCAAACGGTACGGCGAAAGTTTGGACTCCCAAGAATGCGATGGGGATATAGATATCCATGCCGGCGGCAACGCTGTAGCCGAACCCGATGTATGCGACGGTGGAGAGAGACGCGGCAACGATCATGAGCACGAGACGGAATTCTGGCTCGTAGGTCCCGTTGTTGTGGCGAGTCATAAATTGCACGACCCAGTCGGCGCAGTATCCGGAGGTGAGGGTGCCGACGAGACCGACGCCAAAGAGGGGGAGATTGGTGAGACCAATGGCGGATGAGGAGAGGTTGTATGGTGGGGCGGAGAACAAGGTGTCTTGGAGAAGCGCGATGAGTGTGAGGCCAGCGGCATAAAAAGAGTAAGTGAAAGCACAGAAGATAACAGCGGGGAATGTGACAAGCGGGATAGGTTTTCCGACTAGAGCCCAGAAACTGCTGTTTGAAAGGCGGCCGTTAAAGATGCTGAGACGTTCACTGAAGCTTTTCTTCATGTCTGGGAGCATGACCTCGTAGATGCGACCTTCGGTTTTATCGATGACGATCTGGGTGGGTGGGGTGATAGACTTGACATAGAGAGTCTCTGGGACGAAAAAATACATGGCGGGGATAATCAATGCGTATATGAGAGCGCAGATACCGAAGGCGGATTTGAAGCCGAGTGTCTGAATGATAAAGCCTGCGATGACCTGGCTAGAGACTTATTAGTACGATGCATAGTGCCTGCTGTGGGGTAATGGTCATACCCAAGCTTGACTCCACCCATGACAAACAAATTCCATATACTCAACATCCTACCCTTCTCATGAACGAAGAAGATCTCCGAGACAGTGGCGCTAACAAGCGTTTCCAGTGGAGAAGCGCAGAACCCTTGGATAGCGCGCATGACAGATAGAGATATGAAGCTCTATAAATGATGTCAGTTAAGTTTCTTCTAGTCGTCAAACGAGCATGAATTACGTTTGCAAAGAATCCCCAAGCACATGTTCCCAAAAGACCAATTGTCGATATGATGAATACCGGACGTTTTCCCCATATGGCTGCCGCTGCTGCGGTGAAGAACGTCCCTGATCCGGTAGTAAGCTGCAGTATTCCGACTATATTGAAGGAGACCTGGTCAGTAGTGACATGGAAGAAGTCTGCTATGTCTTCCGAGCCGGTGGTGATCATAGGTCCGAGTCTAGAAGTATATGTTAGCATTTGGGAAGGCAATCAAAGGATGTTAGGCTAAACGTACGAGACAGTGACACCAGCCGTCAAAGACAGGATTAAGAGAATGGCCAACTTGGTGGGAGTAGACCTAGCACGATGTTAATCGTGATCTCTCTTATCGAATGATGGTGTTTGCTTTACCAATTGAGAGGATCATTTGGACTTTCCGAAGGTTGGGGGTTAAGGACGATTTCACCCCTCTTCTTCGGCTCTACATATTCCCAACTTTCTGACTTTGCTACAGTGAATGTTAGCAAGTTCAATTGGCGCATGAGGAGAGAACATAGGCTCACATGAAGCATCAGCATTCTCATTGAGATTTACAGTTCCAGGAACATCTGGATATTTCGGGTCTTGCAGAACGCCCCATCCAACCATCTTGAACTATATTTTGATATAAAAGAGTGTATCGAAGTAAACCTGTAACAAAACTCTCATTCTAATCGAAGGACGAGAAAGGGGGGTAGTAAGGAGGGAAAGACAATAAACACAAGGACTGAATAAACGCTACGGGGATATCGAAGAAAAGTCTATACGGACTCGCCAGCGATGTGCTGCAACGAAAGGATTTATTGAAACAGAGAGAATAAATTGAACAAACAGACAGAAAAAATTTTGATATGTGAATGTGCGGTGTAGAAAAGTTCTCCATGATGCAAGACTGCCCAATACTTAACAGAGAACAAAAAAGTGGAAATATCAACCACTATTCGCATCTTTGCAGGAGAACTATCTCCAAATGCTTGCTGCTCGTGATGCCTGCACCAAATTTCCTTCACAATCTGGTAGAAACCCATATTGAGTGGAGTGGTTTCAGGCTGAGATATGCCCACTGGGACTGCACGACAGAGACGATAGCGGAGCGGCGTAGTCCCCGTATTGATCGGAATGTGGGTAATATGGATTCTTCTCGGGCTTCTATTCTGGTCATCTGGGATGGTACTGTGCGAGGCGGCTGTCAATGTCCATCATCGTGAGACTGTCATGGTTGGCAGGGTCGAACCGTCTGGGCCGTCTGAACTGAGCCGATCATTGACAAGATCCACCCGATTATTTTAAGAACGATCGTCTTTTAGCCGTATGAGAATCGCAAGGGACAAGTCAATTGAAGGGAGAAACTGTTTGCTTTTGACGAGTTCCGTTTCGGAGACGTAGACCGTATGTGGTTTGACATTGTGGTATCCTCGTGAAAAGAGCAATTGCTGACGACTCGTCCAGTTTGAGGGCCAGAGAATTTAAGCTTGGCGGTGTGGTCCTTTGTAAGGTTACCCGAGCAAACTAGCATTGCTCCGTTTGGGAAATCCGCAAGCCCATGTCAATGCACCCAGTAGGGCCAGTACTCGGCAGCAGATTTTAAAAAAGCATGGTCTGCACAGACTTCCCACTTTGATGAGAACGAGGTTCACAATTTTGCTGTCTCAAGGTAGCAAAACAAAAAATGCTCGGAACGCAGGCATGCAGAGTAAACACGGCAGGTCCGGTTTTATTTGATGCAAAGCCGGAGGGGTTACTTCAAATAGATGAAGTCACATGCCAAAACTATTGGACAATAGCTCCCATTGGTCCAGAGCGTCTGGATATATATGCCTTTGCTATACACTTCCGTGCTTGACTCATGCTCGTGTGGCATAGAGTGAGCAATGACTATACGGCAAATGCCAGAGAATGGAGCTTTGTAAAGGGTTCAATAATCAATTTTTCTAGCCAAATTCCTACTCACGAAGATCCCCCTCTCTGAACTCTCATTTCCTTAAGTCTCAGACAAGTCTCGTCCCTGAGACTTTCCGACGAACAATGCCGTCATCAATAGTAGATATCAACTAATTCATTTGACTGTCTGTAGTCCCGGTCGCTGTTATCAGCATCATCCCCTTTTATAGGACTGAGCTCAGGAAGCTCTTGTTGTCGTCCCCCCCTTTCGGTCCCTTTCGGTCCTCGCAATAGGAATCAGTACCCGCGCCAATTATTTTCTCATCCTTCGTTCTAGTATGGTTCTACGTTGTTCGACCCGGTGACGCGCGAGGTGTTGCGAGAGGTTTTTGTGCATAGACTACACGATGTAGATAATATGCGTGGGTTCTGGGATCTCGAGCCGCCGTTCGAACGTTCGCACTATGCTTGCGTTAATCGTCATAATTCTCGTTCCTATCACATCGGCTCAACTTACCAGAAGACTTGCACCTCCGGTAGAGTCATCTATTACGTCTATCAGTTTCAAGTATCGAGTGTTGATCTGGTGGTTGTCAAAGTTTCGGGTTCGCAGCTACGTACCTCCATCACTCCCGTGAGAAGCTGCACCGCAAATCCTTCCAATCCAACGTCGAATTGCAAAAGATTCCATCTTCCCAGCTCTCTTAATTTAGAATCACTGCTCCATTCTCCTATTGGTGTTTTAAAAGTTTCCTCGCGCATGTTGATAAATCCAGCTCTCGTCATTTCTGAAGCCATCGTTGGGCACAGATCCATCGATTGTCCAGTACGTTCCCCCGCCTGGTTGAAAAGCTGTTTGAGGTCAGTCTGGCGTTAACAAGCATAGATGTCGATCCACCAAGATGCAACAGCAAGGCACTTTCTATACGTACATCTGCGAATCTATGCAAGGGATTGTCCGGTGCAAGCGTGTCGTCATCACTGTGAAGGTATAAGGACGGCTCTATGTGCTCAATAAAGCCCCCAGGCTTTAAGTGTCTACTGCATGTGAGAAGAGGTCCAAAGATAGCCAATAAGGTTTATATCTCACTTAAATGCTTGTTCGTAGACATTTTGCAAATCCGGTATGCTACCGAAAAGACTGCGGATGTGTATAAAGTCGAAGTGTGAAGATGGATATGTCCATTCCTCGGTCATATCGTCTATCTCAAACCTGAAGGAAATTTCGTTAACCATCTTTCATGCTTATAAGAGTCCAACAGATGAATAGCAAACACCCACCTGCAATTTGGTGGCACCACTGGTAATCCTCGATGTCAGCACAGTGCGCAGGAGACAACAGCTCCATGACGGCTCGAGCTATTTCCTCCAGCCGCCTCTAAACAATCATGTGTCCTAAAAATAATCTGGAAAAGAGATTGAACTTACTTTCAGGTTGGATTGGCGACAAATCAGTCCCCAAAACAGACGCATTTGGATATAGATCGGCAAAATCAATAGCCCATATTCCTGTGCCAGTGCCTAGGTCTAACACCCTCTTTTCCCGCGGTTAGTTCCCGTTTGAAATGATACTATTCATCAATGATTATTGTTGGGCGACTTACCTCAATGTTATCAGGTATTGGTGCAAGGAACAGTCTCCCGTCAAGCATCGAAAGAAATCGTTGATGACTATCGTCATGTTAGAAATTGGATGAGATTCTGCTTGTTGTAGATCACACCTAATGTCCAGATGTTCATTCTGTAGCTCATCGTTCGGTGCCCTACAGCAAGGTCGGTTAGATCGTTTACCGTGGTCTCATCGAGTGTGCAAGTAAATGAGAACCAACAACTTACCAGTATGCGCCTTCTCTATACGCTTGATATCGCCTGCCATTTTCGACTCGAAATGCCATGGCACTCGAATCTATCGAGTATGTGTCTCCTGCTCTGTTTCGTTTGCATTGTCACTCGCTATCCTTGGCCGAGAATAGTTGTTCGGGAAATACTTACTCATCTTCTTCGGAAGAATACGAACGAGAAGAGCCACGCGCGGGAACCTACAGTAGTAAGTATCAGATATGCCGTGTGCACGGGTAACTACCGACTTCGGAATGGGAATAATCAGTCGAAGTTTACATACCTCTTCCTGCTGCTCGTCATTTTCCGGCGTAGACATTCTTGCTTCCAAATTCACAGAGTGGCGAAGTTCCAAGAGCGTTCAGAAAACGGCATGCACTTTTGCCAACAGACGAGAATGTGTTGGATTTCGTCACTCAGAGCAGAAGGATATAAGAAGATGAAGCCGCATAGGGTAGGTGCGACGGGGGCGGAAGTCAGAATCCCAAGAGACGAGCTCCCGGGTCGTGCCCCGTGTCTTCAAATCCGACCAAACCAGGGGTCGAAATTTGGGTTCAGGTTAAGTAGAGGTGTGGGAACAGGAACCTCCAACCTTCGAAGTACATAGTGGCGGATACCAGCGGGCCTGCGAACTGAGCTCTGATTGATGCGTTGGCAAGCGAGGCAAAGGCTGGAATATATGAATATATAATGTGCAGGGCACAAGTAAGGATCTAGAATAGAAAAGGTTGGCAAAAGTGTTTGAGTATTCCAAAAATTGCAGGCGTTGCAGGCGTTGCAGGCGTTGCAGGCGTTGCAGCTTCTTTTCTCCGCGGAACGAATGGGATGAAGGGAAACAATGAGGGAGAAGAGGATTTGGAATGCTAGGGATTGTTCTCTGAACCCGGTCATTACCTGCATGACCCGTTAAAAATTACGGTAAGCCGCTGACCTTCCGGTGTGCTGGGTCGGCCGTCTCCAGAGACGTGGGTGGGATCTAGGTTTGAATGGGATGGATGGGAGGGCATGGGATAGGATGGGAGGGCATGGGATTATGGAAATGGTCCCGTAAAAGTGCATCCGTAATCCCGTAATCCCGTAATCCCGTAATCCACCCCCCTTCCATGCAGTAGTCCCACGAATCCCAAGGTATAGAAGACTTTCACTCCCACTCCCAACCCCGGGTACGACGTACTTTGTACAGATATCAATTATCGGGAATGTGACGCGATTATGTGCCGATTATGCATCATGGATTATGGATTATGTATCACGTACTATGTACTATATACCATGTATTACCTAACCTTATGTAAAGGTATTATGTACAATGTACGGTACTGTTTCCCTCTAGATTGCCTTCTCCTTTTTCGCAAGACCCGACCGTCTGCGGTCTGCCTGCCTCTCCGTCGCCGAGCGGCCCTGCACTGCATTTCTCTGCATGTTTTACATGGTTATTTCGCGTATGGAGGTGCAGAAGAAGTAAAGATTTCCGGCACGGGAAAAGCCATGTATTTATGTATCTCATTTCATTTGTCCATGGCCACTGCGAGAGGCACCTGAAGATCGAAGAGGTTTACTTCCGGATTTTGCCCCTAATTGCGCGTCTACCGCTCCAAAAATGTCTACGCCATCGATAATCCAAAGAAAGGACGCCCGAGACATGCCTATACACCTGTTGCTGCCAGCCTGGTTACTGCACTGTACTGTACTGCCCACTTATTCCAAAGCATGCTTTCCCCTAGAAGGCACACTCGGCACACACACCAGACACTCTAACGGTACCTAAACATGAACAGGTGCAGCGGTTCCCATTGCTGCGGGAAAACTAAACTTTAACCAGCTTGCCGGAAATTGATGGGGGAAAAATAGATGGTCGTGGTGGTCCAAACTCTCAGACTCTTCAGGGTTCGAGACAGCTAACGGATTCTAACCTCCCATGTAAGTACGTAAAATCCTCACGCAGTATGGGATATATAGTTATACATACACAATAAATAATACTGCTCCAGAACCTCACTGCGCGCTATCTCAATGGGATGGCCCGAAACCCTCCTTCACAGATGTGCAGCCTGTACCTAGTACGTGGTACCTAGTACTTGGGTATAAGATATTGATAATGAGCTAGGAGTGTGTAAGTTTAATGACTTGACGGCCAACGTTAGTGCGAAGCTGGCTTGCATTCTCCCCTGCCAACTGCTTCTCTGGGTGCACTGCCAGTATTGGTATTGGACCAGTTAAGTAGTTGCATGTTCGGGTATTAGACCCCGCACCCAAACTATCACGATTGTCACCCAACCTCGCCAACCTAGCTGGATTAGCATGCAAGTGCTGACACTCTGCGTATTCTCTCACATTCCCCGAAGGATTCTAAGCTCGTCTACAGTTCCAATTCCTGCAGTAGGGTCACAGTATGACTCCCCATCCTAACCCCCTCGTGGTTGCGGTGTTCCAAAACCACACAATCGGAGGTCTTTTTGCGCGAATAAGTTCGGTATCATATATTTCGCTATGACCTTAGGCTTGGGGCAAGACAGTTTTCGTAGGATGGGGATCGTCCTCGGGGTGGGGATAAACCATACCACACGTTCCCACAGTGCGCACATGCACTGACTTTCGTTATTTATACATCTCCGCCACTAAGCATGGGGAATAACAACAAATGGCATGATCCATCAATCCCCAGCCTACGATCATTTCCCAGCAAGCCAGACAGTCTGTTATCGACAGATGCATAAGTGGACTTGCGTCTGCTCTTGGTAATCCGCACCCAATTAAAAGGTCAAGCAGTCGTACAGTGTTACACGGCAGTCAACATTTAAACAGGCTTCATGTCTTTTAGGTCTGATTCTGGGTCTGATTCTGGATATGACGGCTGCCTGCTGCAGAGGATCGAAGCCAACCACTTGACATGGGCCGTGTCCCCACTCAAATTTCAAGCAGAGAGAGACATATATTAGCCGGCGACGTTGATCTTTTCATATGGTAGCTAGTTAGGTTGATAGATGGATCCAACAGTGCAATACTGTATAACCGCGTTCGGAATTTGACTTATCCGTCACTGCTTGCAGCCAAGCTAGATTGCTTCTCACAGTCGCCACTGAATGTGGCTCATACCGTTTTCTGGCGGAGACTAAGTAACATCAAATGCTCCACGCTACGGTTAACATATTCTCTTGGACGAGCTGCACTAACATAGCCGCTTTCGGCTGACCGCATCTACTATGAATCACTACAACGGACCATGAGCATTCCATGGAGGTACCAGAAAGCCTTCGTAGTAGGTCAAGCAGCTTTCACGAGGGATGAGGAACAATAAGTAACCCTAGATGTGGAAGAATGGACCTCTTCACTAGGACACGGAGTCACAGATTCTGTAAGTCTACAGCCCCTAACTTATGACCAAGTCAACTCTCTGCTACAGCCGTAAACCCACGAATCATATAGGCTTTCTCTACTGCTATGCCTAATGGATCTTAGTAGGCGATGATTATGTTTCTGGTTAAGACGAACAGTCTACTCCTTCAACGTCCATGCTTGTGTCATCATTTTCTCACACCGTAAGTCACTCGCTGTCTGTGCTGATGGCATTCTCTAGTGTCCCTAATCTTGCTTACCATACTTTTGGACACCATGGTTCATGGATGCATGTCGACTTATGCACCAGTCTTCTTGGACATGACCACGTTTACTGTCGTGTGTCGCGAAGTATCTGCACAGGTTGTCCTCCTCCTTTGACACTTCGACACACCATCATGGATTGCCGCATCTTATGTAGTATTTGGCGTTCCAAGTACCATTACCGAGTAGATCTTCATGATTTCTTCTTTTTCAATGTTCTCATCTACATCCGAAGCTACTAACCATAGGGATTACGAGATTCTCTCAGTCTGGTCGAGTCGGAGCTTGGTCGGACTTGGCCAGCCTGGACCTCACGCGAAGCTCTACCAATGAGTAATGCCTTCATTTAATGTAACATGCTGATCCGAGGATGGGAGATGTCGATCTCAACAAACAACAGATGACACCGGAACCGACGAGTCGCGAGCATCAGTGAGTGATACCGAAACAATCACTACTGAGCAATCAGGTGAATTCCTAAGAGCTTGGAGAAAGAATCAGGCCATCTGCAAGTCTATGTGCAGAAGTGATGAACATGATCGAGCAGTTTGTTTTACACGGATACTTCGAACACAACCGCGGCACATCAACAATACTTCCAGCGTTCTTCCTTCCAGCGCACATTGTGGAAACCAGCTCATTGTGGCAACTTTCCCTATCCAAGAATTCCTATAGCAAAGTCGCCTCGGGCTCAAACACGCTTTCCAATCATGCATCGAACTCTCGGAATGCTACCGTGTGGGCGTTTGTGCAACATGAACCTCCTCACCAGACCAACTTTACCCTGTGCTACGACAATCTTTTGAACTTCAAATACTTTCAAGGCATGCTGAGGTCAGCGACTTTGATTTCTGGCTAGATACAACTCCATTACAGTCTTGCAGACTTTCACCAACACCGATCGACGTCCTAAATAATGACTTGTACACTCAGTCTTTGTCATTGTGACGCTCCATGAGCCTCCTTCCTGTTCCGACCGAGACTTAGGAAGCATCACGGAAGGGGTACCATCATGCATCTCAGTATAGATCTAACTTCATACTGCCATGCTCTTTTCTCACCAACTGAGAAACTGCGGAATCGCCATCCCGTGCTATTTCGCATCAGTCAGCAGCAGAGATCAAGAGACCAACTAGTTCGCCCTACAAAACCTCGAGACAACGATACGCTGAAGCCGACGAATTTGTTGCTAACATTTCTTATCCAATGGAACGGACCAGTTTTGCGCAACTTGTCATGTATACAAGAACACAAAGGATCTCCGACTCTGGGCAGCAGGAATGAGCCGTGAAAAAGTTGACTGGATAAGAAGCAACGGGATATTCTACACATAGAGCATGCAGTATCTACCACGAGAGCCTCCTCATCTTATCCGTTTTTCAGAACCTGGAGCGATGGACGGGATATAGGAGGACCGGGAATATCTTTCCTCCGTAGTACGGTTTATAGCTTTGCTTGAATTACCTTATGCAGGCTCGATATGGATGATTCTACACCTCACAGAGTCTGACAATCATAACCTGAACACGAATGATGCGACACAACCTACCTCCCTGTATTCTCTCTCTCGTTCAACTAACCAACGTGGTAGCCTAGACCATCATCCATTTCCCTCACTCTCTCCATTATCCAATATTACATAAAACCGCCCAGCGAAAAGCAACTTGCCACTCCCGACGCATCACACCGAGTACTTATATCCCCCTCCATCCTTCCCGATCGCCACCGAACTTTTCTCTTCATATATATAATCATCCTATATCCATCTATTTCTCTACCAGAAAACTCCCTCGAATGCGTGCTCGCTCGCTCAATAATCAAATCGCTACTGGGGCTTCTGTTTTCGTCGGATTGCTGATGTTGGGAAGAGCGAAGAACGTGGGATTGAGGGATTTGGGGAAGTCTTTTGGGATGTGGGGGAGAAATAAGGAGGGAAGTTTGTGGAGAGGAGAGGAGAGGAATTCGTGGATGGGATGGGATGGAGGGATTGGTTTGGTGGTTGTGGGGAGAGGGAGACGGAGAGGATGCTTGGGTTGTGAGGGGAGGGTGTAGAGGGGAAGGGATGGTGGCGATAGTAAGGTGAGAAGACGAAGTTATGGCGATGTAGCAAGGTGGTAAAAGCAAGATGGTGATCATAGTAAAAAGTGAGGAGTGCGCACATGTCCACGAACAGATATGGGAGAGAATTGTCGATACATTTTTTTCTGCAAAGGAGTTGAATTGATGTTGGCTCGGTGTACTCGCTCTACAACTGCATGCTTTACTGTGTGACGCAAATAGAAAGCAAGGATATGTTACTCATGGGAGATGGTTTGAAAATCGAGATTAAAAATTGGACAATGAATATCCAGTTCAGTGATACCCAGAAACCGCATCGCATAACAATATTGGTTCCGAGAATAGATATCGCTTCTTTTCCTCACTCAGTCTACTTAGAAATAAATACCCAGCTCCCAAACATAAAACCAAAAAGCGGAACACTGAAAAAAAATGAAGTTCATGATCCAACCAAGAGGAGAATCCACTCACCCAAATAACCCATGATTTTCGCCACCACCAACCCCCGAGAAAATCATCTAAGACTTTTCGACCGTATACGAGACAAACCCGTGATGACTGGGGCTGCCACCACACAAGCCTGTCTAACTATAGCTTTTAGGGGTTAGTTGGGGGAGAATTACGAGTAACTCGGAACCTTCACTATAAACTTGGTTAGCGAGAGCAACGCGAAGCCGGAGCTGGACGGTTGGACCATGAACTTGTCTGAGAAGTTTGTTGGAGGGAAGGCGTTATTGTGGTTTATGTTGTAGGTGTATGATGGGTTGGATGGCTGGATAGATGGTTGGTTGGCTGGTGGGATATGTGAATGGATGGAGAGGAGTGAATTTGAGTAGCGAGGCGGAAGCGAGAGTGGTGGTGGAGAAGGCGTCGACGGAGAGTGAATTGGGGAGAGCGGGATTATGTTGAGGTCGGACTGAGGGGTGAATGGGAAGCCGTAGTCGTTAGGGATTCTATACCGTATGAGGAGCGCCGTCTGAAGTGTATGAACCTTCGAGTGATCTGCCAATAGCTCGGAGGGCGAGGAGAGGTGGTTGAGATTCTAGGTGGCATTAACAGCAACGCTTCCATAGGATTGCACCGTAATGCCAACGATTATGGGAGCCGCTTCGGCATGGAGCAACTTAGATATCTCTACCGCTGTCAGAGCTATCTCTTATGAAGTGAATCTCGACAACAACCGGAGCACCATGACCCATGAAATAGGACATTATGGGATGCCAGCGCGAAGGAGGATATGATAACTGCCATCATATGCAGGTGGGTTCGTAATGACTAACAAAGCTGAACTTAACGATCAAGACAATCGCTGCTTCTCTCCACATTTGCCAGAAGAATTTAACGGGGGTGAAATTCTTGATACTGCTCCAGGACCAGTCACCATCAATAAATATTCTTGGACCAACCTTTGTGCGCAGTGCAAAACGGCAAAGAAAGCATAACGGCTTGAGAATTGGTCAACTATCACCAAGTAAACTCGTCATTCCAACGCCAAACTTCTCACGATGCTCGACTCTCGAGTCTCGAGTGATGAGTAAGGAACGAAGAACGGAAGAACAATTCAGCGTACGAGGTGCATGCAGCACGTGACCACAATGTAACATGAGCTGAGCTTACCCCGCACGAAATCAGTCCATTTTGGTAAAACCTGGAGAAAGCCTGTTCTCCAACTTCGAAGTCCTCGTACTTCTTTTCTCCTCAATAAAATCGACTTCACTTACTCTTCAAACATAGAAGACGACCTAGCGCGGTACCGCCGAACACCATGACCACATCTCCGATCGAAAAATACCATCAGATGCATATGTGGCTCAATCTGACGCAGACCCGACGCAGACTTTAGGATTGACTTCGTCGGACGTCCAACCAAACGAGCTGACATCTGCGAACCGGACTCTTGCAATGCTCGACACCTCCAATTCAATTCATTCCCCCAACCCAAGGCCACAACGATACTTACTGGTGACGACAGAATTAATCCGATAGAAACGAGCAACAGCCATAGGATACCGTCCTAACCTCTACGTTCTTTCGACGGAGTTTCCCAAAACCGATTCGTGTCGCCAAATGTCGAAGAAGTTGAAGGGCAGATACCGGTCGGCATACAACAACGGTGGTGTTGGGCCAAATCCTCTGGTCGGGATCTGCGGACATGTCGGGCGGGCTTGCAGAACTGATATGACAACCTTCCATCCAATGATTGGCATCCCGACAGTCGAGCTCTCTCGTCGATAAGTCTTCACGATTTTATTCCATCAAGTCCATTCGGTTTTCGAATTATGGTGTCGTGCTGGAGACGTCACTCCGGTTGTGTCGCATCGTGGTGGTGATTGCACGTGAGGGCAACTGCAGATTTCAGCTCGGCAAGCAAGCATTGCAATTTGCAATACCTTAACCTTCGAGGTCCTCGGATTCAATAAGTAAGTTTCTGCTTGTGGCGCTTGCTCAATCTATCAAGTCAAGTGATACAGATATTCTTATGCCGGGTCGGGGTTGGATTTCTTGTCCTAGTCGATCCACTAGGATGGGACCATGATGATATCGCATTTCCCCCACGCAAAGGATGGATAAACCCCACTGCTGAATTTCATAAATTCGCATGCAAATGGGATCTTGAGGGGTCAGAGTTTTTCCGTTTGGCTAGCCACCATCAAATCATGGTTTGATTCGACTTTTCACAGGCAACGAATCCTATGTTCTACAGTTTTCTCACTAGTAGAGTTCCCCGTACTTTATACGTTGTCCGCAGTGGTTGTGCCAGATGGGGTGTGACGAGAAAACTTCCGTCAAAAGCAGCGCCAGCTGCAGCCAGCCCTTCCGTGTCATCAAATTCCGCAAATTCCCGACCTGATTCAGGGGTTCCCACGAAACCCCTCAAGAAAGGAACAAAAAAGCACACAGAAAGTTACAAGAAAACTTTCCCGATTTTGTTTGCCAAAACTCGATACGTCAATTTAGCAGGGAGTTATGCTACTTATTTTAGACGATTTTTGTGCTTCAGTTTTCTTTCGTTATTCTGTGGAAAAGTGGAATGCCCGGACCTCTAAAAATGACTCGTGGCATTATGGCGCACAAAATTGAGGCGTAGAAGTCTCGCGTAAGTCTTCTGAAGTTAAATCTAACAAGGATAGAACTTTAATATGTCATGGTAGTTTGTTGGGATGCATTGATGACGGACAACATTTTCAACATCAGGAAGGGGACAGGAATTGTATCCGCAAGGATGATATGTTATGGTAAGACGATTACGGATTACAAGATTTGATCCAGGGGCTTCATTCCATTTGGTTATTTCATGACAATCAAGAGCTGAAATAAGTGTACAGCAGTGTGACAGTATGGGAGACTTCTTAGGTCAGATTCAACGGGTGGTCCGCCATCCCTCCTTCGGCCTAAGTATCTTTGTTTTCTCCAATTTCCTCCCATACAAGTTACAACAAAGTGAATTCTGGCGGATAGTCTCCTCAAATGGATCCGCAAAAGCCCGGGATGTCTCTTCAAGCGTTGTTGTCGGGTTCCACACTCGAAGACAATTTCGTCGATAGCGCGTTCTTGACACCGGATGGAATAGCTTTCTCAGCCTTGCATTTCAGTCATCGTGCTCTATGCTACCCTACCATTGGAGGATTTGCGTAATCGGAGGCTTGGCCCACTTTATACCACAACCGTTCACGGGTCAGTAGCCGCACAAAATGGCAATCTGATTGGAAACGAAATTGACCGACTATTAAACGGAACTAGCTTCAGAAGGTGTCCTCAGAGCTTTTTTCCAAGTTCCGTTTGCCCTTCCCTCTCTCTCTCTCACCAAGTCAGAATCTTCTTTTGCTTGCAACTCTCGAAGTCCATCTCCACTCATACAACCATCTACAAATCCTTCTTGTGTACCTTCACTCTTCAATACACATCACCGATACAATGGCTGCTCGCATTACCCCCAAGATGGCTTCCCTTATGGGCTCTACCTCTGCTAAGGTCGCCCGCCCAATGGTTCGCAGCAACCTTGGTGCTCAACGTGCTTTCTCTGGTAAGCTTTGAGCTCTCACGTTTGCGTCATCAACCTTGGAGTTGAATTGAGGATTGTGAGGTCTCAATGTGGCTTCGATATAGCTTCATTGAATCTCAATCCTCTTCAACAAAGCCATATACCTATCAGTAAAGGTCAATTGACGTCGAAAATCTCGCTAATAAAAATTTTCATCGTCACTATAGGCATGACCAAGTCCAACACCGCTTTCCAAACCATCAAGCGTCAACAAGCTTCCTCCATCCTCTCCAAGACCACCACCTCTTTCTCCGCTGCCCGGCGACCATACTCCTCTGAAATGGCCAACGCTCTTGTCCAAGTTTCCCAGAATCTCGGTATGGGTGGTGCCGCTATCGGTCTTGCCGGTGCCGGTGTTGGTATCGGTCTCGTCTTCGCTGCCCTTTTGCAAGCCGTTGCCCGTAACCCCTCCATGCGTGGTCAACTCTTCTCCTACGCCATTTTGGGATTCGCTTTCGTCGAGGCCATTGGTCTTTTCGATTTGATGGTTGCTATGATGGCCAAGTTCTTGTAAACGTGTGTTCGCCTATGCTCGCATCAGCAGCCTCTTATTCTTTCACCATCATGAGCATATATGTATAAAAATAAAGTGGATGGTATGATGGAACTGGGAAAGGTGGGGGGTTTGCTGATGGAGACGGAAATTCCTTTCTCTTGCTTGCTTTGCTTGGTATCTTTTCACTGCATTGCATGGGGAAGCGGGGGAATGGGATGGAATGATTGATGATGAGCTGGGGGTGGGCATGATCGATTAGATGATAGACGGTTCAGCTTACTAGACTTAAAAGAAAGTTTTCTCTTTTCTTTTGGTGTGTTGCAAAAAAACAAACCGACAATTCATACATTTAGAGACCACTTGTTTTCCTTTTCCGCTCTCTTTTTCTTCTGGCTTGGTACAGCAATTCCATGTGGGGATAAGGATGCGAAAAGCTGGCTGGCTAGAGCTGTATACTAGGTATCGAAAATTAAATCACCCACCTCTCTACTCACAAAAAGAAGCTCCCTATCTATCTATATACTTTTTCATTTTTCTGACTTGATAACTTGAATTGACTTTGATTCCATCCCCCCGACAGACCCTTGGTGGGGGGGAGGGAACGAATTTTCTGCTGTGCTGATTTCCACATCGGGCATACTCGGGTCGCTCGGAGAAAGAAAAAATTTTCTTCCGTAGTTTCAGATCGGGTGTGTATGGTGGTGGGTGAGTTGGTGGGTGGTGGACCGTGCTATCGAGGGGTAGGGAGTCGGTACGGTTGTTTATTGAGGGGGCCAGGTGGGAGGTGGGAGGATAACGTGAGGGGCACGTGATTTGGGGGGTGTTTTTGTGAGGGGTTGAGGGGGATAGGTTAAGGAAGGTTTTTGATAGGAGAGAGGATTTTGGGGGGGTAGGTGATAGGTGATAGATGATAGGGGTTGAGGTGGCTATGCGGTGGGTAGTTGTTTGCGAATGCGAGATGTGGTGGGTGATAAGGAGGGAGGGGG
>LLKJ01000512.1:0-27104 GCA_002242865.1 Clarireedia sp. CPB17
TGGGGGGGATGTGCAGCCCGGAGGACAATCGAGAGAAGTGAGTAGAGGAAGAGCTCCAGTCATAGGAAGTGAGGAAATTACGGCGTCTATAGAAGAACATCAACCGAGGTCACGAGATTCATCCGCAGAAAACAATGCGCCCAGAAGTCTAGTTATTCGCAGAAGGCGATCCAGAGCACAGTCTCCGAGCCAAAACCCAATTTTACCCAATGTGGAGATTGACGACACTATCTGGTCTACAATAGTGAAACAGCCGGTGTCGGCTATGAGATCTACAATTGAAGCAGAGGAGAAGAAAAAAAAGAGTAGCCAGTAGTCTGGTCCCGCAGTTTCGTAAAAGTAATCATCGACAAATATTGTATCCTCTGCTGGAAATCTAAATCAATTGCAATTACAGTTTATCGGGTCTTGATGGCCGGGGATTGGAGAGAATAGTGACTACTCTGCGGTTACTCATGGACAAGTGTGGGAGAAGGTAAAACTGAGAGTTGAATGGATTGGCTGGACTGGCCTCTAAACTACAGCGGGGAAACCTCTTATTTAGACTCAAATGTCTCAAAAATCTAATAGTAGTTCAGATAAAACGGCATTTGTATTATCTATTGTGAATGGCGTTGGTACATGTAGTTAGAGGAGGAGCCACGGTTGATTTGTACCCGAATATAGAATGTTTTCATAGTGTCAGCTAGTATTTATCCCACAGCTGTGTGGTCACTGAGTGATAGGAGCTAGCCTGGAAATTCTGGTTTCTATCTGGTCCAACACAAGGTAAGAGAATGCAGCATGAAGTGCATTTAGGTATATATTCCACATTGGCTGAGTAATTTTAGTAAGTGACTCCACAGATGACAACAACTATCAAACACAAACCCCTCATGACGCATAAAATGTATTGACCGAGGAAGGATGGAATCATCTACACGGCCTTGTCGTAGCTTCAGTAAGATTAGGAAAGATTATTGAATGGGACGACATTGCGTGAGGTTTTTCTCGATCATGGGAAAGCGGGCAGAACTTCGCATGTCAAATATGTATCATGCGCTAGCATGATAAGTGGAGTACTTTTTGGACGAGTCCCGTCCCACGTAGAAGCAACCTAGGATGATGAGCTGAGTGAACAGAACCATGCCCTGAAAGTAAGGGCCCAGGCAATTCAGACAATATGAGAAGTTGCAAGCCAGAATGTATTAACCCAAGAAACGAGCACTTGTCTTGTTGACTGTGGTGCATTCCGTCCTTGCGCATATTTGCCCCGCATTCATAGGCACACTTCAACCCATGGAAGCTTGCTCAGCGCGACTGCTACTGATATTCCCATATATCAAGCTTGGGTAAGAAGTAGATTTGGTACACATGTCTATTGATACATGCGGAATTCTTCCATTCCCTGCAAGTTGCACAACGCCTTCAGTTCTCTTATTCCATTGTTACCACGGCTCCTAGTTCCTTCAGCGTTGCCATAATTTTCTCTGCTTCTTCTTTCGGTACCCCCTCCTTCATCATCTTTGGCGCACTCTCGACGAATTTCTTACTGTCCACCAAACTTAGACCAAGCATGCTCTTGATCTCCTTGATGATCTTGGGTTTTGCGCCCGCATCGAATGAAGCCAACTTGAGGTTGAAAAGAGATTTCTCTTGCTGTACCGGTGCGGCCTCTTCTTCTTCGACTGGTGCGGCAGCTGGGGCAGGCCCGGCGGCGAATCCTCCCATGGGCATATCAGGAATATTCAGTCGCGACTAGCCCATGAATATCAGTAAAATAACCTCGAGCCATAGACTACTACAAACCTACCTTAAGGCTTGCCACTAAATCTGCTGTCTCCAATAGAGTCAATTGACTGATCTGATCCACAATTCCGGAGATCTTGGGGTTCGCAGAGGCCGCATCTGTTGATGCCCATCGTTGTGCGGGTGTGCTGTTGGGTTTTCGTACGATGGAGGCCGTCGAGACACGAAGAGGAACGGGCGATCGGAGCGATCGTATGCAGCTGCGAGCCGCGTATTGGCAGGATAACGACATTCTTCGTGATGTGAGCGTTGAGTTGATATTGCTATCCGCAAAAGGCGTTGAAGGACTTTGAAACTTAGACTTTCTTCTGAAGCTAAACTTTTAGCGCATCGGTAAAACCACGGCTCCACCAAAAAAAAAGTTCGAGATATCCAGAAAAAAGTTTATAGATCTTGATGTAAGTAAATAAACGACAACATTGAATCCGACCATCCTCGTCGCGACACAATGGAGTCCCTTTCACAAATTGAGGCGGCGCACGGGAGGTTCGAGGCGCATACAGTTCTTCCAGCAGAGGTTTTGGAGATTGTCCGCCTCCAACAGTCTCCTCACTTCCTCGACACTCTCGCAGCCTATGCACTCAATCCGAAATTGACTCTCCATTTGTTCCTACATTATCCTCAATTAATCACAGACTCTGCAGCAAGGTGGATTTCTGTTTCCAATGGGCAGCAAAACGGCATAATCGAGGCTTTTTCACGAGTTCTACCTCTTGCGCCTCACCTTACCACTTTCCTCGATAAATACCTTGGCCAGTATACGAACAGCACGACTGCGCGGATTATATCTCTGGGAATCAATATAAGTGACGATGCTAGTGGAGTAGCAGACCTCTCACTTCAGCGCATTTTGCTAGCGACTTGGCGGCTCTTGAGCTTCGATCAACATGCCTATTCCGGATTAGTATCCGGATCTCAAGTCCAGGAACTTCTACGGCATTCAAGCCCACCCATTCGATATCTAGCTATCAGAATCCTTTGTCAACTGCAGCTTGCCTCCGATGCGAAATTGGAAGCGCTAATATCAAAATATGTGGGACAGGGAGAAGCGGTTATGGGAGATTTTGATGGAAAGCTGGTTGACTTTGGATTTCTTAGCATTTTCGAAGACAAGAGGCTGAAAGACGCTTCTTGTGCTCTCAAAAGCAAAGATGAAGTCGGGACACTTCCATTAATCTCTCAGGCGCTCTCACCATTTGTGGCGCAGTATTCAAATGTGTTACTTCCTCGCCCGAACAGCTATCCTGCCCGTCCTTCAAGCCTCATACATACAGCCACGACTTCTCACAATCAAGCAAACTTTGCGAAAGCTCTTCTTTCTTCCGCCCCAATTCTACTTCACGGCTTGGCCGGCTCAGGAAAGACTTCCTTGGTGAACGATTTTGCTCGTGAACTCGGTATGGATTCGAACATGGTAACACTTCACCTTAACGAGCAAACAGATGCAAAGATGCTCGTTGGAATGTATGCGACGGGGTCTATGCCTGGATCATTTACATGGAGGGCAGGTGTTTTGACCACAGCGGTCAAAGAAGGTCGATGGGTTTTCATTGAAGATCTAGACCGCGCACCCAACGAAGTTCTTAGTGTCTTACTGCCACTCATTGAGCGCCGGGAGCTTCTTATACCTAGCAGAGGCGAAACAGTGACAGCAAAGGCAGGCTTCAAACTCTTTGCGACAATACGCACCTCTCTCAACATAAATGGGCAAGAGATACCTCCAGCACTACACATGCTTGGCACACGCTTGTGGCAGCGGGTACCGATCAAAATGCCTTCTCGAGACGAGTTTCGTGAAATCATCACCGGGACTTATCCTATCCTGGACCACTTTCTGCCGGGTATTATTAGCGTCTATGACCGCCTCTATGCATTGTCTACAAAGCCATCTTTCACCTCAATAAGCCGCGCGTCTCTTGGTCGTCCAATAAGCCCACGGGATCTTCTGAAATGGTGTCGAAGACTTGCCAATGTCTTGTCCATGTCTGGCTCCAAGACTGGTGCAGAGCCCATAACCGATAGCACTAAATATGAAATGTTTCTGGAGGCTACTGATTGCTTCGCTGGGAGTTTACAGAATGAAGAGACTCGAAGGTCCATTGTTTCCGCCATTGCTGAGGAGATGCACGTAGATCCTCAAAGCATGGAGCATTTCCTCACGGCTCACATTCCTCGTTATGATGATGGCGAGAATGAGTTGGTAATTGGTAGAGTGCGGTTGTCTAAACGACGAGCTAGCCGTGTAGCCAAACCCAACCAGAGACGACGTCCCTTTGCTAATACTACACATGCTAAAAGGTTGCTAGAGCAAGTTGGCGTGGCTGTTTCTATGGCAGAGCCCGTGCTACTGGTCGGAGAAACCGGTATTGGCAAAACCACAGTAGTGCAACAGCTTGCTGATTCCTTGGGCTTCAAGCTAACTACGGTCAATTTGTCGCAGCAAAGTGAAGTTGGCGATCTTCTAGGAGGTTTCAAGCCGGTAAATGTTAGAAGTCTTGCGATACCTCTCAAGGATGAATTTGATGATCTGTTCAATTCAACTGGTATATCTGTTTCCAAAAACCAGAAATACATCGATCAACTCTCTAGATGCATCGCAAAAGGCCAATGGACCAAAGCATCAAAATTATGGCGCGAGGCACCGAAGATGTTCGAGAAAATTGTTTCGGAATTGTCTAAGAAGGAAGAGGCAGGTATTCGAACGATATCTGAACAACCGACTAAGAGACGCAAAACTGAATCGAGGTTGGACTCGTTACTGAAACTCAAGCCTCGATGGTCAAGGTTCTCGCAGAGTCTAGATCAGTTTGATGTGCAACTATCGGCTGGATCAAAAGGCTTTGCTTTCACATTCGTCGAGGGCAACATCGTCAAGGCAGCCCGCAATGGAGAATGGGTTTTGCTAGATGAGATCAATCTAGCTTCGCCCGATACGCTGGAGAGTATTGCCGACTTGTTACATGGTGGAACTGGTTCACCTTCAATTCTTCTCTCCGAAACTAGTGAAATCGAAAGGATTCAGGCACATCCAGACTTCCGCATCTTTGGGGCCATGAATCCGGCTACTGACGTGGGCAAGAGAGATCTTCCAATGGGTCTACGTTCAAGGTTCACCGAACTTTATGTACAAAGCCCTGATCGGAATTTGGATGATCTTCTAGCTGTCATAAAAGCATACCTTAAAGGTACAAGTAGTAACGACGACCGCGCTGCTCACGATGTGGCACGATTGTACATGAATACAAAGCGTCTAGCGGAAGAGAAACGTCTAGTTGATGGTGCGAATGAGGTGCCGCACTTCAGCTTACGTACGTTGACCCGTGTTCTGTCGTATGTTACTGAAATAGCACCTTCCTACGGTCTACGCCGAGCACTTTATGAAGGTTTTGCTATGGGCTTCCTCACCCTTTTGAATCGCGAGTCGGAGAATATGCTTATGCCATTGATCGAGCATCACCTGTTGGATAGCCACGGCAACCCACAAGCACTTTTGGCACAGACGCCGAGGCATCCGGAAGACGGCAAGCAATATGTACGGTTTCTGAATAAGAAGAGGGACAGACAATATTGGATGCTACAAGGGTTTGAGCCTCCACAAGAACAGCCGCACTATATCATCACGCCGTTTGTTGAACGCAATATGCTCAACCTTGTCCGCGCTACCTCAACGAGACGATTTCCTGTTTTGATTCAAGGTCCGACTTCTTCTGGAAAGACAAGCATGATCGAATACCTAGCCAAATTTAGTGGAAATAAGTTTGTTCGAATCAACAATCACGAGCATACCGATCTCCAGGAATATCTAGGCACATATGTATCAGACTCCAACGGGCGCCTCCGTTTTCAAGAAGGTCTGCTTGTGCAAGCACTTCGCCAGGGGCATTGGATCGTTCTTGACGAACTCAATTTGGCGCCGACTGATGTCTTGGAAGCACTCAATCGTCTCTTAGATGACAACCGCGAATTACTCATTCCGGAAACGCAGGAAGTTGTTCGTCCACACGACAATTTTATGCTCTTCGCCACCCAGAATCCGGCAGGGCTGTATGGAGGACGGAAAACATTGTCTCGAGCTTTCAGAAATCGCTTCCTAGAACTTCATTTTGATGACATTCCTGAAGATGAGCTTGATTTTATCCTAGAAAAAAGAAGTCAAAAAGTCGCGCCTTCTGATTGTCGCCGAATTGTCGCCGTTTACAAAGAGCTTTCTCGACTTCGTCAATCAACCCGGCTATTCGAGCAGAAGGATAGTTTTGCGACCTTGCGAGATTTGTTTCGATGGGCGCTTAGGGATGCCGACAACAGGGAACAGCTTGCTGCGAACGGGTATATGCTTCTAGCCGAACGCGTACGCAATGTGGAAGAGAGAGCAGCAGTCAAGGACATCATAGAGAAAGTGATGAAAGTGAAGATCGATGTCGGTGAGCTATACAGTAGCAACCTTTCCGAAATAAAAGCCCACGATTCAACCAGAAACGTGCAAGGCGTAGTTTGGACTCAAGCTATGAGGCGACTTTATGTGCTCGTGGCGCATGCTCTTCGCAATAATGAGCCTGTACTACTTGTTGGTGAAACGGGATGTGGCAAGACAACTGTATGTCAGATGCTCGCTGAAGCATTTAAGAAGGAGTTGCACATCGTCAATGCGCACCAGAATACCGAGACAGGAGACCTTATTGGTGCGCAAAGACCGGTACGTAACCGTGCTGCCATTTTAGACCAACTGAGAGAAGACCTTCTGCAAGCATTAAGCAATCTCGATAAGGAAGGGGACACTTCCGACAGTATGGAGTCCTTAATCTCAGCATACATTTCATTACCAAATGATGATGTAGCTAGGATCCCGAACGATCTACGCTCCCGTATCGATATCAACCAGGTCAAGGCAAAGGCATTATTCGAATGGTCTGACGGCAGTCTTGTTCAAGCCATGAAGGAAGGGCAATTTTTCTTGCTCGATGAAATTTCACTTGCGGATGACTCGGTTTTAGAAAGACTCAATTCTGTTCTGGAGTCTCACAGAACAATTCTACTCGCAGAGAAAGGTATCGATAACTCATTTGTAACAGCTGCTGATGGCTTCCAATTTTTCGCAACTATGAACCCTGGTGGCGACTATGGAAAACGAGAATTATCACCTGCATTGCGAAACCGTTTCACCGAAATCTGGGTGCCAGCTTTAACGGACCATGACGACGTGATCCATATAGTGGAAGCCAAGCTTAGTCCTAGTCTGAGGCAATTCGCGGAACCTGTTGTCCAGTTCGCGGAGTGGTTCGGCCAAACGTATCGGTCTACATCCTCGACGTCAATCTCGATTCGTGATATCCTGGCATGGATCAAGTTCATGAACGGATGCACAAGCAGCGACCGGTATCATGCCGTCGTTCACGGCGCATCTATGGTTTACGTCGATACTCTAGGCGCCAATCCTGCAGCTCTTTTAGCACTTAGTCCGGAGACAATTCACGAAGAACGTGCAAAGTGCCTGGAAAAGCTAGGATCGGTCTTAAATCATGATACTACCTCCATATACTTTGCATCAGTGGATATCAAGAACCACGAATCTCAGCTCGCCATTGGTGGTTTCAGCATCCCAAAACTCAGCGGAGCAAGTAGTGATCCTGGCTTTGCTTTTGATGCTCCGACACCAAAGATGAATGCCATGAGGGTCCTCCGTGCACTGCAGGTGCAGAAGCCCATTCTAATAGAAGGTAGTCCAGGTGTTGGTAAGACTACATTGATTGCTGCTTTGGCACGTGCAACTAATCGACCTCTAACTCGCATTAATCTCTCGGAGCAAACTGATCTGATGGATCTGTTCGGCTCAGATGTTCCAGTTGAAGGTGCAGAAGCAGGCCACTTTGCTTGGCGGGATGCTCCATTCCTTCAAGCTATGCAACGAGGAGAGTGGGTGCTTCTTGATGAGATGAATCTCGCGTCTCAATCGGTCCTCGAAGGTTTGAATGCCTGCCTCGATCATCGTGGAGAGGTATACATTTCAGAGTTAGACCAGACCTTTAAAAGACATCCTGGCTTTTGCGTTTTTGCAGCACAGAACCCTCATCATCAAGGCGGTGGTAGAAAGGGTCTCCCGAGTTCCTTCGTCAATCGTTTTACTGTCGTTTACGCTGACGTTTTCAGAGACGATGACCTTAAGCTAATCTGCCAGCATAATTTTCCCACAATGAACCATGAGCTGATCACAACCATTATCAACTTCGTTACTAGACTTGAGCAAGAGATCGTGCATAGACGGAAGTTTGGATCTCAGGGTGGTCCTTGGGAGTTCAACCTGAGGGACATTCTCCGATGGTTACACTTGCTAAACTCAGAAGCACCATTTCTTCATGGAAGAGAACCTTCTGACTATTTGAACTTGGTATTTCGACAGCGGTTCAGAACCACAAAGGACCGGGAAGAACTTGATGCGATATTCTTGGACGTATTCGGTGTCAATGTCCCATTCCGTCATTTCTTCCACAACATGAGTTCCACAGCATATCAGGTAGGGATAGCATATATGGACAGAGACAGGCATTTGCAGAGCTCAAAATTTCCTACCGTTAGCATCATCAATCGTCTTCCGGAGGTCGAGTCTGTGATGATGTGCATACAACAGAATCTTCCTTGCATCCTTGTGGGGCCATCTGGTTCAGGAAAGTCCACAATCCTTGAACATGTCGCTGCTGCTAGCGGCAAATGTCTGACAATATTCCCGTTGAATGCAGACATTGATACAATGGACCTTGTGGGCGGCTTCGAGCAGGTGGATCCCCAACGTTCTGCAAGTGCCTTCCTTCAGGAGCTCGTTGCTTTTTTACGAAGTCGTGTATTAAATCTTTTACCCGACCATGTCCCTGAGGATGCAATTGAGCTATTGGAAATATTAGGGAAAGACGAGAAAATCACATCAGCCTTGTTTCTGACTTTGGCGAAGCATCTTCGGTCCCTCCAGCAAATTGCATCAATGCCAGAATTTGGCGACCTCGCCTCAACGTGCGAGACTCTAGCTGGGCGTCCAATGGCACTCGAGAACGCACGCTTCGAATGGGTGGATGGGGTGCTAATCAAGGCGCTTGAGCAAGGAAAGTGGCTAGTGCTGGACAATGCTAATCTTTGTAGTGCATCTGTACTTGACAGATTGAACTCACTCCTCGAGCCCAACGGATTTCTTAGTATTAATGAACACTGTGGACCGGACGGGGAGCCCAAGGTTATCAAGCCACATCCTGATTTCAGAATCTTTTTGACGATGGATCCTCGTTTCGGAGAATTGTCTCGGGCGATGCGGAATCGTGCCGTAGAAATATATGTGGAGCTTCCTTTGGATAATGTACACCTTGATGCCAGAAATGACGACTCTTTCACTCAACCTGAAGCCTCTCTTCAAAGATATCGGCAAGTAACAAAGGTCCTAGGTCTAGGAGATCGCCCATTGAGCCTGCAAAACCATGTTCTCAGCATAGCTCTGGATAATCTATCGTGGTCTGATTTGCCTCTACTATCAAGGTTTTGCGAAACAGCGGCTCGGGATTGGAGCCAAGATGCCGAGTTGGCTACAAGTTTCACACTATTGTCTCGAAATTACAGCCAGGTATTCCAGGCTGAAGACTACTTGAATTTCAGACAAGCATTTGGGGATATGATAAACGGTGTCGCGGAGAAGACCTTGTTACCAATGGGCTTCGGTGACGCACAGGTTAGTGACCGTGCAGTCCTTATATGTAGAAAATGTACTGATAGCATGAATAAAATATGTAGATCATTCATCCTTTGCAAAATACGCCACTAATCCCATTGCTGCAATACTCAACCAGCCCAGCACAAGTTAATTGGCTCGCGGCATGTCTAGAATTCAAACTACAGATCGCTGCGGCTATGGAGGCTCATCAACAGCAAGAAACCGCGGTCAACGGCTTGAAGCCATCTGAAATGAATCGCCTTCAGCGATCTATTGTCAGGGACCGCGTAGCTTCAGTTGCAACCGACTCAACGGTTGGGGTATCGGGATTTTTATTGCATACGCTTGGGATGATCAACGCTTACATAAATTCTTCCATAACCTACGTAGATCATTGGGAGGTAGGTTACTGGACACTCCTACGGAAATATGCCCGTGCCTAACATTCTTTTTACTAGATCCGGAACGAAATTGTTTCATGCTTGATGCGATATTGGTGGAACACCTTTGATCTTGTCACCAATCACTGCTTCGAGGAGACATTTCAGGCGCACTTATCGATTGGTTCTGCGATGATCGTCAATTTATTCTCTCAAAACCAATGGAATGACAAACAGAACTCCATTATCAATGATTTCAGCTCGAGTCTGCTTACTTATTTTGCTTCGGGATTCAGGTTGACTACAGGTCTCAGCATGGAAGTGCTTTGGAAGCAATTTCGACCACTGGTGACCCCCAATTTCAAGGTTATGCAGGTCATCGAAGAGCTGGAAAGTTTAGCTCAGCAGTTCGACTCTCTGAAACGGAATGCTACGATCTCGGTCACTGAAATTGGTGGCGTTATGATGTCTCTCGTTAAAGCATATCACCTTGTCCTCTCCTCAAGCGTTGATGGTGATTCTTTGGTAGCAACATTGAAGACGGAGCTCGATAATCTAAAGAATTCCGTCGCCGAAGACGAGTCTAATGCTGTTCCGTTCTTTCAGAAACAGTTCGAAACCCTCAGAGAGTTCACTGTCCTAAACTCAATGAGACTTGGCCAAAAAGCTTTCGAGGCGGTCGATACGGATACTGTCGTTCTTGCCAACTACCCTTCCGCTTCTCAAATGCGATCGAGCATATGTAGTCCAACTTCATGGTTGTTGCAGAACGTGGATTGTTTATGGAGTCCTGACCAAGGAGCTCAAGCTATCACGGACACATTTGCGATAGATATTCTGCATCAAATCAATATTATCGCTGAGGTAGATCTCAAATCTCTCAGGCTACTTGAATCTGAGTTGCCAATACTCGCGGAGAGAATCTCGAAGTCGACTGAGAGCATCTCACGCGATCCGATCAAGGATCTCGGTCAGATATTGATGACTCTCATCAATGGAATTATCGACATGCATGAATATGATCGCAGAAATAGCTACAGGAACAGGCTCGAAGCGCTTTCCTCGCAGATTGATTTCGATAAAGTCACCATGGAGAACTTCTATGAACAAATCATGGCTACCCGAGAAAAATGTGGCGACTCATGGCCACATCTTGAAGGAGATACCAATGGTGATTTTGACAACTCGTTTTTGGCAAATCTTGCTGGGAAAGCTCATCCACGCTTCTGCCTTCAATACTCGGCCCTCTCCTGGGTTCACTTCGCCATTGGATGCATTAGACTATACGTTCCTGACAAAGCCTTCGACCCGGACAAGAGACAGCGTCTCGAACGCCAAAGACACGGGGAATTGACTGGCGAACTACACGCCAGACTGGAAGCTTTGCGAACCTTTGAACGCATATTTTCTAGTCAAGAATCCAACTTACGTTGCCAAATAATCGAAGCGGAGATCATGAGAATTGGCGATCCTCCACAAGCATTGCAAGAAATATATCGCCCAGAGGTGTCGGAACTAAACAAGCTTCAGGGAGAATTCAAGAACCTCCTAAAAGTTGTTCTCGCTTCATCCAATATTACCTCAGACATCCACAGATATTTTATCGCTGGCGACGAGAGCATTCTAAAAGAAGTGAAGCTCATCCAACACAATTTGGCTCAAATCATCCGACGTCTTTCTGAACGATTCCAAGCATATAGAGACTTGACAATGCCTGTCATAAGTATGCTTCGCTGCTTACAGATTGGGCTCCACATGGCAATACAAGTTCCTACTTCTGGCTTAGAGAAGAGCGGTACAATAGTGGCTTTGAGCAAAGCGACACCATTTCTCGGGGACGGGCGAATGATTGATGACAGGTCACTTTACACTGCTCAGCCGATCGAGTACTTGAAATTGGTATCGACCACTGCATCAATCGAGACACTTGGATCATTTGATGCCCAGCAAAGGCAAAATCTCTTCGAAACAATCCACTCCTGTTACGAGCAATGGACCAAAAAGCTGGAGTCTGACCGCATGGAGGCTGAATCTAAGTCCGGATTGTACCGATTCCGTGGGAGTGCTGAAGATGAAGATGAGATTGACCAAGAACAATTTAACGAGCTTTTCCCATCCTATGATGACGAGGAGCAGACCACGCCGAATAACAAAAGTTCGCCAAATAACACACGAATTGCCGCCCTCCATCTCGCCCGTGTGCATGGAGATATATTTTTAAGACGCCTCAATCCATCGGAAAGCATCATATCTCTAATTAAATTTATGTCGACCAGTGTCGGAAAATCGAATAGCTACGATGTGAACTCAGGAGATCGGACAACGACCAGACATTTTCTCTCTGGGTCGCTTCTATTGCTCAACGATCAGATTGAAGCTTTGAGTTCTAGCACGGCAGATCGTGATGACTACAATTTCTACACTGATGCCAACCTTCCGGAGAGTCGCGCGTTGGTCAGTCTAATTCACCAAATTCAAGCACGATTTAAAGAGCTTCAAGCCGTGGATGAAATCGGTCATATGCAACCTCTGGAGGATGTGATGATTTCTTGCAGAGAACTTCTTCAGTTCCGACATAACGAACCACTAGCAAAAATCATAACGAAAGTTGAGAAGGTTCATGGTTTTATGCATGAATGGCAATTTGGCGGGTGGGCAAGCCGTGCCAATTCCGCACTTGCGCTTTACGATAAACTCACAAGTACCATTGTAAGCTGGCGACGTCTCGAGTTAACGACTTGGTCAAGACTTTTTGATATGGAGAACAAGAAATGCGATGATGACGCGAGGTCTTGGTGGTTTGTGGCATACCAGGTGGTTATTGCGGCGCCACTTTCAATGTCCGAATCGGTAGAGGAGCTCAAGTCTTATGCTCAGAAACTTCTTCGGGATCTCGAATCATATTTCTCAACTGCCATAGTCGGACAATACTTGCAGCGGCTGCAATTGCTGAAGCAGTTGGAGAACCACCTGCGGCTTCTTCAAGTAGACTACCCCGCTATGTCTATCATCTCTGGGGCTCTGGCAAACTTCATTGCACTGTATTCAAGATATGAAAAGCCAGTTCAAGAAAGCATGAAGAAAGGTCGGATTTCATTGGAGAAGGCAATGCGTGATGTGCTACTTCTTGCAAGCTGGAAGGATACAAACATTGTTGCGCTGCGCGATAGTGCCAAGAGATCACATCACAAGCTCTTCAAGATTGTTAGAAAGTATCGAGCTCTTCTTGGTCAGCCGATGGATTACATAGTCAAGCAAGGCCTTCCAGAAGACACTACGTCCCAGAACGAGGGAGCGAATCTCGATACGCTGACGCATTTACCTACGGTAGATCAGTCAGCTCTGGTTTTGTGTGCCTCCACTGTCCCAAACTGGTCGAAGAAGCCTAAAAGATTCGTCAATGTTTCGCAAACAATCAATATGATGGCAGACATGAGTCAATTACCTACTGAGGTCATCGAAGGGCCCAGCTATCTAGAATCATTCCTCGAAAATATCATCAGCTCTTCCGCAGAATTACAGAAAGCCACGCCATCAGTGCTTACTGAGGATAACAAGAACATAGTCAAACATCTCAAGTCCCGGAAAAGAAAGTTATTCGCAGACACACTAAAAGACCTTCGCCAGATGGGAATCAAGTACAATTTAGGCGTCAACGCACTCTTCAAGCAAGAATCCCTCTCAGTTGTACTCGCCAATACAGAATTTCTCGCTCTAGCGCATTCTCCTGATCTTGAGTATTATTTCCATAAGGCCATAGAGATGGCTGCGCGAACTAGAGAGGCGTCAAGACAGCACTCTGAAGATCTGAGCGGGGCTGAAGTGGCTCGAAGTACTGGATTCCTGGAAGGACTTCTGCAACTCTTGCTTAGTCAACGCAACTTGCTATCTAATGTGACTACCCATAGCATAAAACTTGCAAGCGCAGTCGATATGGCCAGAGCGCTATGGTGTCCAACAACTTACGAGATTAGCAATTCAAGCCTCGTTTCTAACCACGACAAGATTCTACTATGGGTGCCCAGCATATTGGGAGCTGGTAAAGAGTTAATTGGCATACATGCAAAACTTGGCAAGCTAGATGCCAAAGACATATGTGACAGTCTCTCATCGTGGCAAGACATTTTTGTTGATCTTGCAGGGCGGTGGAGGTCACTGGCTAACCTGCCACCTGGCATCACATCGTCGGAGCGACAGGAACTGGAGCGGGCGATTAATGACGCAACCGAGCATCTTTCCGTAGAGGTGTCAAAATTCATCGAGCAACGCCCAGATTTGGATTTCATTCTCAGTCAAATTTTGCCTTGGACGAACATCAATTCTTCCGTTTCGGAGCTATCCTTAGGTGTTAGCATTGCAGACCTCGACCAGAAACTGTCCACACTTTGCAATTCTATTTTGGCTGCCACTGAGAAATATCAGAAGTCAATTGCAGATATTCCCACTTCAACTGAAGATCAAGGGTGGTTGCTGAAAACCGATAACATTCTCGGAACCAGCATCAAGGCGTTACACTGCGACAATATCACGGAACAGATCACACAGGCATTCGATCTGCTTAGACACTTAGACCTCACAGATGTCCAAATTAGCAGGAGTGCTGGTGCCTTATTCGCTGTCGCATTGCCAATTATCCAGCAGTACCGCAACACCTTGAAAATCAGCATTTCTCGATATGCTGAGCTACACCGCTCTACTTGCAAGACATCATACATCCTTGCAAAGACTTTCACACAGATTGCATCGCAAGGATTCTGTACTCCATCAGAAAAGTCAGATGCACAAGATGGCAAGACTGAGAAGCTTGAAGGCGGCACCGGGCTTGGAGATGGCGAGGGTGCTGAAGATATCAGTAAGGACATCCAAGACGACGAAGACCTGGACGAGTTAGCTCAAGAGCCAAATAAAAACGAAAAGGGCGACATTGAGGATGAAGAGGATGCAGTTGATATGGCCGATGGTGAAATGGAAGGAGAGATGGGTGATGCCGAAGAGAAGGGTGATGACGAAGAAGGCTCGGGTGACGAGGAAAGGGATGAAAATGAAATGGATGAAGAGGCTGGCGATGTAGATGATTTGGATCCCACTGCCGTTGACGAAAAGATGTGGGACGGGGTCAATGAAAAAGCGGAAAAGGACCAGGAAGGGGATGGTTCGAAAGGCAAGGCTAGCAAAGATGAACAGGTGGCTGCTCAAGAAAACGACAAGGAAGCCGGGGAGGGAGAAGATGGCGAAGAAGATGAAGAAGAGATTGCTGGTGCCGAGCAAAGTGAGGAAGTTCAACAACAGGAGGATGTCGAAAAGCATGATTCTCATGCAGAAGAAGGGGAGACATTAGACTTGCCCGAGAATATGCAATTGGATGGTGAAGAGGAAGAGGGAAGTGACGGTAACGACGACAGCGTTGATGGGATGGATGACTTGCCGGACATGGAAGAGGAACCAAAAGAAAGCGATGAGGTCGCGAATGATGGGAAGGAACAGTCTGACGCGGAGAACGCGGATGGTCAGGAAGATCAAAACATGGGAGACGAAATGGACATTGTTGATTTGGATGAAGAGAACAATGAGGATCAAAATGACGAAGGTGATAAGACCGAGGACGCCGGTGAGAATGCTGAGGCAGAATCGGATGAGCCCGAGCCCGAAGACCAAGGTTTACTTCGCGATCAAAATGATGAAGCAACGGCCGATACCGACAACGCGGTTCCGAGCGATGTTCAAGGTGTCGGTGAAGATCAAGACGAAAATGAAGCAGACAAGAACGCAGATTCCAACAGCAAGGCACAACGAGATGATGGCGGTGAAGGTGGAGAATTGTCTGATAACAAACAATCAGCAGCTGAAGATGGAGAGAAAGGCCGACAAGCAGCGGGTGACGCGCCACAAGATGCTCAGGATGATACCCAAAACAGTTCTGACGCACAGCCATTCAAGAAACTTGGAGACGCACTAGAGAAGTGGCACCGTCAGCAGACTCAGATTAGGGAGCCAGCCGAGCAGAAAGAACCAAACCAAGATCAAAATACCGACTTAAGTGGGGAGAGCAAAGAATTCCAGCATTTACAGGATGACGATGCCGAAGCCGATACTCAGGCCTTGGGCACTGCCACGGAGGAACAATCCCATACTCTCGACGAGTCCATGGCTGTCGATACTGAAACTCAAGACATGCCGGAGACATTCCAGCCTGATGAAGTTGAAGATGGCACCAACGAGAAAGACAATATCATGGATCTCGAAGAAGATTCTCCAGAGCCACAAGAGAATTCAAACGCATATGAAGGCCGAGCAGGTGCTTCTATCCATCAAGCAAAGACCGACATGGATGAAGACATGGACAACACTCACGCCCAAGCCGATGCAGACTTAGAATCTGACGTCGAAGAAGTTGACATAAAGCTTGACAAAACTCATCTTGATCCTACCGCCACCTTATCTATGCGATCGACAGCCGACGCTCGAGCTCAATGGACCCATTATGAATCCCTTACACGTCCTTTGTCTCTTTCCCTCACAGAGCAACTTCGCCTGATCCTCGCTCCTACACTGGCGACCAAGATGCGAGGCGATTTCCGTACCGGCAAAAGACTTAACATCAAACGTATTATACCTTACATCGCTTCTTCATTCAAGCGCGACAAAATCTGGATGCGTCGCAGTATTCCATCCAAGCGATCCTATCAAATTATGCTGGCAGTCGATGATTCCAAGTCCATGGGAGAATCAGGATCTGGTAGTCTCGCTATGGAGACATTAGTCATGATCTCTCGATCTTTGGCAATGCTTGAGGTTGGAGAAATCTGTGTTGTCGGATTTGGAGAGAATGTCAAGGTTGCTCATGAATTCGATATGCCATTTAGTTCCGAGTCAGGCCCCGCTGTATTTGAAAACTTTGGGTTCGAGCAGCCACGAACCGATATCACTAGACTTGTTCGCGAAAGTATCGATCTCTTCCGTACAGCGAGACAAAAAGCTTCATCGTCGCCGGCGGATCTTTGGCAGATAGGTCTTGTCATTTCAGACGGCGTGTGTAGCTCTTCGGAACATGATTCGATTAGAAGGTTATTAAGGGAAGCAGAGGAGGAGAGGATTCTTATAGTATTTGTGATTGTGGATGATGTTAGGACGAAGAAGAAGGGAGAAAGTGTGCTAGATTTGAAGGAGGCCAAGTTTGTAAAGAATGAGATGACAGGGAGAAGTGAGGTGAAGATTGAGAGATACTTGGACACGTTCCCGTTTAGATATTACGTTGTCGTAGGAGATGTAGGAGAGTTACCAGGCGTACTTGCGGGCGTTCTGAGGCAGTGGTTTGGTGAAGTGGTAGGAAGTAGTTGATAGGGCTTAGTTGGCCAAGCACCTTGTATTAGTGGTTTTTCTTTTTTCGCTGGTTGTATTGGGAGTTTGCTGTCTTATGGTTATTGAGTTAATGTGCATTATCTGAATAATAAAATGTTTTAATCAACAGTAAGAGTTTGATGGCGTTTTGTGACCTTCTTTCGTTCGATATCTTGCTTGACCTTACTTCAAGGTTTGGCGGTAATCTGCGCATTAAGCCTACACCACCTCGTCATCTAAACCCCATTTGTATTTCTACCAGGTCAGATCCTAAGTCGATATCAACTTTTGTCGTCAAGTAAAGGCGACGGCAGCGCGATTAGGAATCATATCACAATTGTCGGGATCAAAAGCGTGTTAGTAAATCACGTACATAAGCATGATACTCGGGTCATCATGACGGATTTACAAGCATTCCATGGAGAGTCCTGGTCGGAAACGGAGTTTTGTCAAATTCCGTTTCCCGGAGGCACAAACAGCTTCATTCTAATTCTTGCGACTCCTCTTAACATCTTCCCTATTCTTTTTTCCAAACTTTATGTCAACTCCGTTCCTCTGGCAGACCAAACTCCGACTCCTATTTCGTTCTTTGGCAAAGAAATCTCTCCGTGCTTGGTGGATGGGCCGTCCAACCGATACCCAGGCACACACACCTTGTCTCGGTTCGTGTAGCTGCTTTTAACGATGGAGAGCATTGCAAAGGCGGGGCCGAAGGTTTCTAGGCATGGTAAAGCTTGTATCAACTGTGCTAAAGCTAAAGTTAAATGCGTCGAGCGACGCACAGGAGCGTGTGAAAGGTATCACGTGATCTAAATCCTCCGACTTCTCGTCGCTCGAGCCACGCTGTCTATTGCGAGGGTTCGAGTAACACAGTAGCCCAAAGCTCACAGCTATTTAGATGCCATCGTCTTAACAAAGACTGCCAACCAATCACGCGGGTACAGAGGAGAAAGCCTGCAAAAAAGACTACAGCTGCAAAGACGGCAGAGCTTGAGGAGAAACTTGACGGGTTAGTCTCCTTGCTTGCAGCAGCTACGCAGCAGCAACTCACACCTCCGAAATCGACTGCACCATATCAGTCCACCAATGCCGAAACTTCTAGCAGTTCTCAAGCTTTTCAATGTCAGATCGGAACAAACCCGCCATTGGATGCAATCAAATCCTTAGAAAATGCTGCTACGTTACAGCTCAATCATCCTGCAAACAGTCCATATCGAATCTCTTCTACTCCAAGTAACCTTCCTACTCTGGGAGTACCTGGTGATTCACGCCTGTCTTCTATTCCACAAGGGACTACACCGATAGTTTCATTAATACCGCCGGAGCTCGAGTTATCTCAAGCAGAAGAAGAAGCAGCGTTGCAAAGTTTTAGAACATCGTCAAAAAAGTATTTTCCTTTTGTTCAGATACCGGAAGGGACAACAGCCCAGAAATTTCGCGAAGAGAATCCATTTCTTTCACTCACTATCATGATGGCCATGGCAAAGTCTACTCAACGTCAAATGAATCTCGGATTGCACATTCGTAACTTGATAGGTAAAAAGCTACTCGTTGATGGCGAACGCGATCTCGATGTACTGTTCGGCTTAATGATATATGTTGGTTGGTGAGTGCAGTGTAATAGAGTATATTGCAAGATAGAGCACTAAAAATTTTCAGGGGCCAATGCCATTACCAGCAGAGACCCACGGTATGTAGTTGCCCCGTCGGCGCCTGATTCAAAATCATGGACCTGGTTATATACCAAATTTTTAATCCTTTGTGGTCAATTAAACCACAAATCAAGCGCGTTATCACCAGCGTAGATAATGATCCCCTTGCCTCTACCCCGGTGTCTGAGTGAAATGGTTTTTGGCCGTTTCATAGGAGATTGATTTTCAACATACTAATTAAACGGTTTATTAGTGGACGACCTTAATCCTTCTTGCCATGGGAATAGTCTATGACCTTGGTCTAAATAGAGCCCCACCGAAAGAGTCACCGCATTTACTCCTTAACTATGATGCTCGTGGGTGTCCGAAACCATTCATACCCCCAGCCGGAACCCTTCAGGAACGTAGAGCACTATTGTGCTGCTTTTCATTAAGCTCGAGGTATGGGAACCTATAATTGCATTCAAGTCACCTTTAACACGCCTTTAGTTTCTCCATGTTCGTGCAAAAGCTTGATACTCTTCGATGGACTCCATACGCGGAAGAATCACTTGATATATTAACAAAGAATCACGCTTCAACTGAAGATCTTCTTCTTGTCCAAATTGTGAGATTGAATCTCATACAAGAGAGAGTTAAGGAGGCACCCTGGTTCGATACAGTTGTCAGTGGTAATGCGGCTTTCAAGGCTCCAAGCTCGTTTTATCTCAATGCCTTGAAAGTCGAAATGAAAAACTTTAGACAACAAATACCTCCGGAGTTGAAGAATAACGGTATGCATACATTTACGAGGCTTATGGATACACATCTAGCATGCTGATTCAACCCAGAATTACTCCTCATGCACCTCTACAACACTGAAGTCACAATTCACGAAGTTGGTCTCTCCAAAGAGCTAACATCTGATATGGATGACTTCTCGCGCCTCGACTCCTTATGTATTTGTCTGCAAGCTGTAAAAGCATGGTTCGAGATTTATCTGAGTATACCCAGCTGTGACTACCCAGGATTCTCCTTCCCGATATACACACATGTGGCTCACTGCATCGTTGCACTTTATCGCCTCTCCGTATTCGAACATTCGGGCTGGGATATCAATATGGTACGCCGAGAATTGGATCTATCGGTCGTCCTAGAAAAAGTAGTGAGCACGTTTGAAAGTGTAAAGGAAGCGACGGGACTCGACACTGAAGAATGTGACACCAACTTCGAGTCTACTGGTGTCATGGTATACTCAACAATGGGGAAAAGGATAGGACAAATAAAGTGTTGGTGGGATGCGAAAATGGCGGCGGAAAACTCGGCAAATAATGTTGTCAACAACAGCATGGGAGCTGGTGAAGTCACGGATACGATGGGGACAAATCCTTTCGTTGTCGATCCAAACCAGGACTTCTGGCCTGGAGACGATACCTGGTGGCAAGACGTCTTTGGACCCTGGGCTATACCACTAGACCCCATGACTATTTAATGGCGAGCTTGGGGTATGCTTCAAAAGGGGAATGAGTTGAAGATTTGGCATCGCTTGTACTATAGGACCTTACGGGATGGGCAGGAGTCAGTTGAGGGAGCTGGACATATCATACTAAGGCGTTTAAAGATAATCGTGTTGTAACAGTAATCGATTGGGGGCCTCGAGTCACTTATCTCGAATATAAATCATTCAACTCTCTCGTTGTCCAGATTGAGTCTCGATTGCACACTGAATGTTCTAACTACCAAAAAAGATTTCACTCTAAATTTCACAACCCCTTTCTGGGATGGAAAGTTTAGGAGGTAGCCCGAAGTTTGCGATGTAATCTCATGTTCTTGTTGGATCAATCAAAGTTGATTTCAAAGCAATATCTGACATTACCCTGAGTCGTCGGAATGTAATATATGCAGAAATCGGGGACGGAAGTTCTCCTTTTACCCCAGGTCCGATTAGGCACCCCCGCTTGCAACTCCGACCTTCATTAACCACAATGATGGTATCATGGAACGAACCCCTGGTATAGTAATTCTATCTCGCTGATCTTCTACTGTCAAGTATATAATAGTCTTGATGTTTTCTCAAAACTGTATTTTAAGAATCAGTACACTCATTGTGTTTTGAAAGTCGACATCCAAGTAGATCTTAACGGAAGGAATCACGCCACGAGTTACACAGAAACGCCATCAAAATGTCCTCGAGTCCCGAAACTGAGACAGAGAAGAAATCTCCGGAATTGACCGAATCTCCTCCGGAAGATGTTGTCGTACCAGATGATGGCGAGGATGGGTATATCACTGGGGTCAAGCTATGGCTGGTATTGGGATCTGTCACTTTGACATCCTTTCTTGCTCTGTTGGATACAACTATCGTTGCTACGGTAAGATTGTCATATTTCTTCACCATCTCGAGAAGTGATACTGATGTCGAACCCTTCTTCAGGCTATTCCAAGAATCACGAATCACTTCCATTCCCTCGACGATGTAGGATGGTAAGCTACTCCCAAACCCCGAAAGAGAACTGTATCTGACATATTATAGGTACGGAAGCGCTTATCTTCTTTGCAAGTAAGTCGAACACTTGAAAAGCACAGCCCCGACGTTCTTCCATGTCCAGGCCCATATTTACTCACTCATAGTTGTTCTCTACAGCCCCTTTCGGGGAAATTTTACACCTACTTCAGCTCAAAAGTACGCTTATACATTACCCAAGCAAACTCCTACACATACTAATTCGTGTAGTATACATTCCTTACATTCTTGTTTCTGTTCGAGTTCGGTTCTTTGTTATGCGGTGTAGCAGTCTCTTCGAATATGTTGATTGTGGGCCGAGCAGTCGCCGGCATGGGCTCATCCGGCTTGTTGAACGGTGCTATGACAATGTTAACAAATTCTCTTCCGATTGAGAAAAGACCGAGTATGTTCTGAACTTTCGTATTCTATTAATGTTTACGAATCTATACTAACTGAGTGCAAAGTGTACCTGGGCCTTATGATATCTTGTAGGTTCAGCATAGGTTCATGCCACCCCTCTCAAAACACTAACCAAGGACTAGGTGCCCAGATAGCAATTGCCATAGGCCCCGTGATTGGGGGAGCACTGACTCAATACGCAAACTGGCGCTGGTGTATATTCATCCTGTGCCTACCTTCGTCAAACTCACTGACCGACAAACAGGTTTCTACATCAATCTCCCCTGCGGATTTTGTATTGCTGTCTTAATCTTCTTAATTGAAATCCCTGAACGTCTTCACTCCAGCACCGCCATGCTCAAGCCTCTCCAACGTATCAAGCATCTCGATCTTATTGGATTTGCCCTGTTCGCTCCAGCGATTGTGCAATTCCTTCTCGCCCTAGAATGGGGCGGAACAACATATCCGTGGTCATCGTCTCATATCATTGGTCTTTTTGTAGGATCATTCTTCACTTTACTGATTTTTCTCTATCGCGAATATCGAGCTGGAGATGAAGCCATGGTCCCATTTTCCATGGTGAAGATCTTGCCGGTTTGGACTTCATGCTTGGTGTATATGCTGTCGATGGGAGTCGTCGTAAGTGTTAGCTACTATCTGCCAATATACTTCCAGGCCGTAAGGAATGTATCTCCCACGCTGAGTGGAGTCTATACTCTGCCTATGATTCTTTCGAGTATGTTGTCTGCGATTGTTTCAGGATGGGGAGGTAAGTTGGAACATAGATTTCTCCGTCTGCCCTGCTCATCGATGACTAACGCTTATTCCCACAGTGCAAAAGGTTCAATATTATACACCCTTCGTGTTAGTCGCGGCGGTTCTAACAACCATCTCTTATGGTTTATTGACCACCCTCACCCCTTTCAGTAGTGCCGGCAAGTGGGCTGGATTTCAAGTTATCGGCGGCATCGGTCGCGGTCTCTCAGTGCAGATGGTTTGTCCACCACTTCCTTTTTCTGAACTCCGCTAACGCCAGACAGCCACTAATAGCCATTCAAAACAACCTCCCACAAGACCTCGTCCCAATCGGAACAACTCTCTTGATGTTCTGCCAATATTTTGGAGGCACTCTATCCCTGTCCTTCGCCCAAACTGCATTTACCACAAGCTTGAGAAACAGTATTCCGAAGTATGCACCGGGTGTAATTCCTTCAGTGGTCATTCAGGCTGGTGCAACTGAATACAGAACGGTGGTTTCAGCAGCTGAGCTGCCAGGTGTTGTTAAAGCATACAGTGTAGCTATCGATCATGCGTTCTATGTAGCCACAGGGCTGAGTGCGGGTGTTTTTCTGTTCGTGTGGGGCTTGGGATGGAAGAAAATAAAGGGGAAAGAGAAGAAAGTTGATGCTGGCTAGGAAATTGGTATCTCAGAGGTCAAAGAGGGTGAGGCGGTGTGATATGATGAAGTATCGATAACTATTGGAAATGGCAAAAAGTTTTGTAGTTAAATCAACACCGCTCCTAGATCACTAGATGGCACTGTTTAATATATAATATGAGATGGACAACAAGCATTTCAGCTAGTTGGATATATATAAATATTTGCTGGAATAACAAAGGTCGAGCATGTGCGTCGGCTTCGAAGCTAGCAAAAACTAATGTTGATATTACTTTCGCAAAAGCGTGTTCGTATAAAGTAGAACAGTAGAGTAAAAGTGATTTGCCACTACAACTTGTCTTTGGAGCGTTGAAATTTGGTTCGAGGACAATTCACACCAACGAGACTATACATGTCCACGAAGTCACTAACTCCAAAGGTAACTACAATGAAAGACTTGTGGAGAGACCTCGAAGGAAGCCAAATAACCAATAACATAGTGGCGCAAAGAATTGCTACAAGTGTAAATCGACAGAAAATTGTCTGAAATTATATCTTCCTATAGCAGATGAAACGCCAATTTTTATCCCAACTCCTTGTCCGAAATATTCTACCATTCCTCCACTTCTCTGCGCTCAGCCAGTCGCAAACAGGGTATCCTCATCTCTCAAGAACTCTCCACAATCCGCCTGTCTGAAACATGTAATACCCGTCGGATCCAATCTCCTCGCTTCTTGCGTACTTCTGGCCGTAACACCGAACCCCAGTGGCGTATCGTTCATACTGTAGACAACGACACCTTGATGTTCCGGACAATCCTCCGACCATCTACCAACATGCGCTTTAACGATGTGACCGCCGTATAGGAAAGGCATTTCGCCATTGGCCTTAACCCAGACCTTGTATCGAGCGTGTTCAGCGAGGATAGGGAGAGCGGTGATATGTAGGCGGAATTTGCCAGACTTGGTGAACTTGCCTGGAGAGAAATTAGTGACTGGGTCAAGGAAAGTGAAGCGCATCCAACATACCAAGACATGTTCCTAAGGACAAGAGCTTGTCTCTCGCAATCGATGTCGCAAGATTTGCGAGCGATAATCGTACATAGTAGCATCGCGATTGCTGAACTCGGAAAACATATCGGTCTGCATTGAGAGTGTTGTCGAGTGGCGCAATAAGGTTCTTCAATGAGTTGCCGGTATAATTGGCTAATTTGGCAAACAGCGTTTGAGTCTCGGGTTCTGTAAGAGGACGCATTTTGATGTTGATGTTCGAAAAATTTGATGTCCAGAATTGAAGCTCTGAAATTCTGGGGTCTTGAACTTTTTTTGGCGGGGAAGCGAGCGCCCGAGAACTTTTTTGCGGACCCGTGCGGCCGCTTCTGGAAGATTTTGAGATTTTCTGCCGCAACTTTTTTTGGTAACAACGTAATCGCGAACACGATTGATCTCAGTACGAATTATTATGGCGAAAGTACCAGCAGTCAAGAGGCGCAAGCTGACACCTCCTCCAACTGATGGGGATGATTCATCACCGTCGACACTCGAGAATGCGCCGAACTCGAATTCATTCTTCAAGCAAGCTGCGAGCTGGAATCTAGAGCAAGATTACGAATCGAGACCGCGGAAAGGAAAGAAGAAGGAGAAAGAGAGCACAAGATTGCCAATAAAAACTAAGGAAGGATTGATTCAGCAAGTCGCAGCGCCTGTGGAAGTCAATGAGGAAGAGAGTGATTTAGAATGGCTCGGAGAGGACGATTCTGGGAAGGACGATGAGGAGGAGCCCGCTGAGAAGGTCGTCGAGAAGCCAACAGTGCCAATACGACAGCAAATAATTGAAGCCAAGGAGGAATTGGCGCGGATAGCGCTGCTGCTAAATGAGGATCCAGAAGAGAACGTCGGGGCTTTCAAGACCTTGTCGCAATTCGGACAATCTGAGAATATTACAATTAAAAAGCTAGCATTGGCGACACAGCTCGCAGTGTACAAAGATGTCATTCCTGGATATCGGATACGACCTCTATCAGAAGAGGATATGACAGAAAAGGTATCGAAGGAGGTGCGGAAGCTCAGGGCATACGAACAAGCATTGGTGGGAGGTTACCAAGGCTATGTGAAGGAGTTAACGAAGCTTGCGCAAGGTGGGCAACCGCAAAAGAAGAATGATGGTGGAGCAAGTCTTACGACCGTTGCGATATCGTGTGCTTGTGCACTTCTAAAATCTGTGCCGCACTTCAACTTCAGGTCGGACCTCTTGAAAATACTGGTGGGAAAGCTCAGTACAAGAAACGTCGATGACGACTTTGTGAAATGTCGAGAAACTATTGAGGAGCTTTTCAAAAATGACGACGACGGGACATCATCATTAGATGCAGTTTCAATTTTGACGAAAATGATGAAAGGAAGGGGGTACAGGGTGGACGAAAGTGTACTAAACACCTTCCTACATCTGCGGTTATTATCCGAATTTTCTGGGAAAGGATCTATCAACCATGTCGATCACGAAGAAGAGGATAATGGCCTTGGTGGAAAGAAACTGAAAGAAAAGAGAGTTTTCCGTACGAAGAAGGAGAGGAAGCTTATGAAGGAACGAAAGGTGGTGGAGAAGGAGATGAAGCAAGCAGATGCGACAGTCAGCCATGAGGAGCGAGATCGTATGCAATCAGAAACACTGAAACTAGTGTTTGCAACATATTTTCGGATTCTGAAAGCGAGATCCCCGACGCTTATGGGTGCTGTCTTGGAAGGTCTTGCACGATATGCTCATCTTATCAACCAAGACTTTTTTGGCGATTTACTTGAAGCCTTGAAAGACCTTGTTGGTCATGCCGAGACTGGTGACGACATGGAGGACGAGGAAATTGAAAATGAGGACGAAGAGACAACCCGAAATCTTACTCGCGAAGCTCTACTATGCATCATAACCGCATTCGCGCTTCTCGAAGGACAAGATGCACACAAGGCCCAGAGGTCTCTAAGTCTTGATTTAAGCTTCTTCATCACCCATCTTTACCGCACATTATACGCTCTCTCACTAAACGCCGACATCGAACTGAGTTCGAAGTCTCTCCATCTTCCAGACCCGAATGCTCCATCATCCACAGTCAACAACAAGGTTAACATTCAAACGACAACTGTCCTTCTCCTACGCTCACTCTCGTCCATCCTCGTCCCACAACTAGCAGCGCGTGCTGTACCCCCTCTACGAATCGCCGCATTCACTAAACAGCTAATGACTTGTTCGTTACATTTACCAGAGAAGTCCACCACTGCGATGCTGGGACTGCTGGGAAAGGTCACCAAGATTCACGAAACAAAAGTGAAGAGTCTCTGGAATACGGAGGAGAGGAGAGGTGATGGGATGTTTGATGGACTGAGTGGAGAGGTGGAAGGTAGTAATCCGTTAGCTGGGACAATCTGGGAGGGGGAGTTGTTGAGGTTGCATTATTCTCCTGCTGTGAGGGATGGGGTTAAAACTGTAGAGAAGAACGTTTTGGGTTTGAGGTGATAATGGTCTAGAGCTAGCGCTAGCTACGATTCGAGGAGAATACTAAAGGATACTATTCTTCCTTGGCACTTCAAACGATGGGTTTCATTATTTAATGAGTGCTGAGAAAGTCAAACGTCTATCGATCGGTACTATTGTCATTCTCACTCAGCTCGCGAACAATAAGGGGCACCAACTCGCTGCAGATGAGGGATCTATCATGTGCGTTTGCTAATTTGGTCAAAGAAATACTATCTAGGGTATTGTAATCATACATGCCAACATTTTATCTCTATTAAAGCAAAAACTCCCCAGTCCAAGTCCTCGCGTTGCTTAATCCATACATAAACATGCACGCCATCATCATTTCATCATCTCGTCCGCCTTACCCACCCTCCTTGCCTAACTCGTCCTCTTGCCATCCAACCACTCCAATCCTCCTCTCCTCATCTTCATTCACCCTTTCCTCACTCCCCCCAAAGAAACCATCTAACCCTCAAACCAGCCACTCACACCG